>JBBPKJ010001082.1:0-13142 GCA_038089195.1 Brasilioporus rufonigricans | reverse complement strand
AAATGCCAGGGTCTTGGAGTCTGGGCCAGGGTTGTTATCATACTCATACTCATGGATGACCTCTAGGTTCATTGGTATGTGCATGAGGATGTTGCTGTCTTGCTCAATGTTAAATTTGTCTTTGAAGAGATAACAAGCTGCCCACTGGGTCATATGTTAGCAATATACCTGATTGCAAGCAAGATTACTTACCAACATAAAATGTCGCTGATCTCTGGTTTCTGTTTGTTTTACTATGTCAACCTTGGTATCCTCTTTTTGTTTTCTTTGAGGAGTGTGTGTTGCTTTCAGAGAGCTGGTTCCATTCAAGAGAATATTTTGAAGGGCTGCTTGGACTGCTTTAGATATGACTTCCTCCCCCAAAGCAGCCAGTGGTATGGGTGTAGATTGGTTACCCCCTTGGGCAGGTTGGTCTTCTTCATCATCCACTGAGGGTGACCTTGTCAGTTCGTCAATGTCAACTCCGAGTAGACATGTTCACACTGAAATGCCTCAAGTCTTTTGAATTCTTCTGATTGCATTGAGAGAGGTTACTACATCCTGTTGAACTGGGCACACCAGAGTTCTTGGTGATTTCCCTCAAGGTACATCAGGCAGCGACTTGGCTTCCATGGCATTGCTGTTAGTGAATGGGGCCTTAGAATACCCATGAAATGAGTCCATGTTGAAATGTAAAGAGTCAACTTCCACTTTTTCGGCTGTGCCAGTAGTGCTGTTCAATATTGGCAATCTTCCATTCCTTTTCTGCCTGACAGGCATCAGCTGTGATACTTGTCAGGACCATCTTTTACTCACCTGCACCACTTCTTTTAACTGCTGAACCTGTTCTTGAACACAGATGTCAATATCCAATGTCTGAGAGTTCTGAATTTCAGTCAGCTGGACTTGCATATCAAACTGGATGGCCAGTGTCAGTCCTCAGCATAAATTACAATTAAGATTGGCCTCACTGCAAATTGCTTCTTGAATTCATTCAACTGGTTCGCATGCTATTCTACTGCTAGCGAGTGTTGTGCTTGGAGTTTTTCTTGATATTCTTTTTGTTCCTATTTGCAGAAGTGCAGTCAGTGTATATGTGTGATTTGTACAAGGAAACTTACCATTAGTTGCCTGTGAAACTCTTCCAGTTCCCTAGCATGTTGTTCCATTGTCAGTTGATGGTTTGCTTCAAATTGGGACTGTATCCATTCCTGATTCTCAGTCTGTTTCTGATTTAAAAAGCCACGATTTAATGCCTAGTTAGGTCAATGCTCAAGGCAGAACTTTACCTGCAGCTCTTCTTGCAGTGCAGATAGCTCATCCTCCCTACTCTTTAGCAAGCCCTGCATTTGGGACAATGCGTTGGTGTGTTCCTGGAAATCCTCCATTGTGGTCTGTAGAAGTTTCTCATATTGCTTCTGGAGGTCTTTCTGCTCATCTTGGAACACCTGGTCCAAGGGGTTAGTAATGATAGTGGTGTTTATTGTGTTTATACATACTCTTCCTTGGTTGTGCATTTTATCTTTCAACTTTCCCATAGCCTTCTGCTTCCCATGAAGTCATTCCTGTAGCTCCATAGAAAGGTTGACCTCTTTGTGTCTACACTTGTCAGATTGATGACTTGGGCCCTGGCAGGGTAGATATACTGAGTCAGAAACACTGTGGGCAATTGCAAACCATGCACCTGGCTGTTGTTGTCCAATGCCTTAGGTCTTTTCAGGATGAGTGAGAGTGATAAATTTTGAGTGACAGAGAGTGATGAATTTTGAGTGACTGAGTGTGATGGAAGAGTGAATGAGGGCAATGGATTTGGGGTGAATGTAAACTTGAATGGTGATTCTGGTGTCAACACCAACACATTGGTGTCTGCATGCTTGCCAGTAGCATTGCAGAGGTCTGACATAATAGCCATCTTGGCTGTCACTTCAACACTGCGGATGAAGAAGATGAAAGAGACATGGAGTGATGGGGGAGAAGTACCGGTGAGGGAGCTGAAAACTACCAATCAAAATCTAATTGTTACATCGCCGTGTTCATGCATTATGAAACTACCAATCAAAATCTAATTGTTGCATTGCTGCATTCATGATTACTGTATCATTATGAATGACAGAACAACTAGACCATAACTAAGCATTCTGATTGTTCTTCAATGACTCTATGATGGTATATCAGGAGAGTCACATACACACTGATTGCCCACTTACTTTACCATGTCTACCAGTGCTGGACACCACTTACTATCATTACGTCGCCCATGGTGAATTCCAAAGTACACATTCTTCCTTCCACATCTGTAAGGATCCTGTCAGTACTGGTTTCCTTGATTGACAAGGGTTATAGAGCCAGAAGCTGCATTTGAGATGCAGGCTCTACTCATCTGCATGATTGTGGTCATGCCAAGTGACTATGCCGACGTGGTGTGCAAACAGGTCATGAGAGGCAATCAGATTCCCTATTCCAGAGAGTCTGTTACAAGAGTCCCGCCTGCAACCTTATGTTCACAACTGTGAAGTCACAGTGATTGAAGGATGACATACTCACTGGTACTCAGTATTCTTCAAATGTCATTGTTGACTTTGATGAAATCCTTTGTTGAGTGAGGTACAGGAGTTCCAAGGTGATGTCATTGTAATGAGACTGGGTATTGGATCACAGCGAGTGGTAGTGAATATGCAGTCTCACGATGCAGCAATTGCTGACTATATGATAAAAAGGTAAGCAAATTGTTGAAGTCGCAAACATTCTTACCTCCTTAATTTACAGATTTACACAGTATCTGAGTGAGACAGCTCAATTGAGAGCTCCTCAATCATTCACACTCATGAAACCACTAAGTCTGCAGGTCAGTGCATGGGTCAGTGAACATCAGGAAAGATGTGCCTAGTAGATAGTGGTGGACTGTGATTGTATGTACCAAGGAGCCTAAAGAATGAATGAAATGAGATAAATGAGATGGGACAATGATTTCAAAGAGAATTCAACCCTCACTATGGTGTAAGGGCAGGAGCAAGGATAGCACTCTGCGTGCGGGTCTGGGAAAAGGCAGTGAGCATACTATCTCCTGTTCATGAAAACTTCACATACGTTCACCCATTACTGGATGGTGAGCAGAGGAGCTGCCTGCCGAGGGACTTTGTTTGTTGTCCACATCTGTTTTAGATACATTGGTAGTAAAAAGAGAAAAGCTTACCTAATTGCATTGGTGGGTGACATATTGAGAATGAACATTTGAAACTCAGCCCAATACAAAAAAGATCAGGTTCTATGAGCACATGATGCAATGATATAATACATGTGTCACCTGGCTGAGTCTCAAAATGTTTGTTCTCAATATGTGGCCTGCTGACGTGATTAGGTAAGCTTTTCTCTCTTTACTTGCAACTCCTATCATCTATCCACACTGTCATGACCTTGTAGTACCATGTACCATGTAGTACCATGTGCCATGTAGTATCATGTACTATAGTGTACCTAATGTAGTGTAGGAATGTGAGACTGAATAGAACAATGTGTCATGTATCAACCAATTCCTCTTGAGGGTGTTGCTGCCTCTCATTGGCAAGAACCAACCCCAGCCATCACCAATAGCAATGGCTCCACCTGTTACAGTCATTCACCTTCGTTCTAGCCTCTTCATACTCATCTTTCGACTCGAACATTCGTTTCCTTTCACATTCGACTCCTTCTCTTATTTCCTCGTCTCCTTCTATTATGATGATATAATGGTCTATCCCTTTTAGTTCATTACCTTCTTGGACAAACCCTCTCCTACAACGTTTCTCTTATAACGTTGCGTGCTCTGATCTCTCCATTCATTGCTAAGCCCTTTCCCTCTTGCTGGTTCAATTCCAGTATTCTTGCTTAGCCAATCTTCCTTTGTCATCTTGGTCTGTGTGGTGGCAGGTCCTTGTTTACCTATGTTTACCTTGTTTCTATCTCCGTCTTAACTGTATTATAAGAACTAGCTAGACTCGCTCCTGTATTCCCTAGCTAGTTCTACGTTTATCTAAATGCACTACTGTGCTCCTTGTGTCTCATCCTTGTAAAGCGCTGCTCTTTGGATGTTGTGTCTCTTCGTGAGTACCTCCCAAAGTCCAGGAAATTATAGTCTCGAGCATAGAAGTGCTCTCAACATTACACCACCCCCATTACCATGGAGAGAATGAACACTCCTCAAATCGCCACTTTGCCACTCACTCCTCCAACTCACATGTGACCTACTGTAGAAGAAGCAGCTACCTGCCTTGCTGGAATCCAGATCAACCCCATGCAAGCCTTTGTGACTGAGTACCAAGCATGGTACACTGCTGCTCATGCCACCAGCAGAGTATCCAGACCACCTCCTCAACTCCCAACTCCAACAATTGGCCTCTTTGGTCCAACTACATATATCTGCCCCTGTTATCCATTTGCCACAACCAGTCTATGCCCTGTGGGTGCATCTACCAAGATCATCCTCTCCTCTATGCTTCCTGACCCCTAAATGGAAAATCAAGCTGGGCAAATCACTCACAAGTAAACCTGAAGCATACAATGGAAACAAGAACGCCTTTGTCACCTAGTGGCAAAGTGTTAAAGTCTACCTCCAGGGCTTTGACAGTGAATTGGCTGACAGGTTAAAAATTCTCATCACACTCTCATACATGAAAAAGGTGCTGCTGGGTGATATGCAGACTTGTTCATTGAACAAGACAAGGTCAACACAATGACATGGTTGACATTTGTCCAAGACATTGAACATCATTTCAAACCCAAGACAGTACAATAAGATGCAGAAACAAAGCTCTTCCACATCACCCAGCAAAAGGGCCAAATGGTCCAAGATTTCTTCATAGAATTCTGGCATCTTATGATCGAAGCTGGATATAATGAACGAGAAAAAGGCTTGGGACAAGTGCTGATCAATTGAATCAAATGAGCTATCAATGATGACGTAGTAGAATACATTGAAAGAAACCAGCCAGATCTTTGCTCTAGCAACCAACTCACAGTCTGGAAGGATGCCCTTATCTGCATGGATGGTATCCTGAAAGAAATCGAAGACCATTGTCACCCCTGCCAACAACAATCTCGCCCCACTTCTGTCATTGCTCCACCCCAAAACCAGCTGCAGCACCTTCTGCACCTGCTGCTGGACCATCTACTTCCAGTCCCACTGGGATTTTCCCCAGCCAAGGTCAACCCATGGACCTCTCCACTGCCTGCACTGCTGGTCTGTGTCACAAGTGTGGAGGAGCTTGGCCATGCAAGACTCATTCCCCACACCAATGCCCCCTGAAAATGTGTATGCAATTCATGGGAAAGGACTTAGAATGGGACTGGGGAGATCAGTCCAAGTTCAAATCACAGATGCATAGTATTGTTAAGGAAACAGGTTTTGGACACAACCAGTAGATAATCATCACACTACTGGTCCTGTATTTAGTACATTGAATCAATTTTCTGTTTTACTGATTGATGTGCCCAAAATTGATGAAAACCCACAACTGACTTGGGAAGAATCCAAGATCATAACAATACTCCAATGACAAAAAAAGAGTGATTTACTGAGAAAGAACTGCAAGAGTCCCAAGGTAGAGTTGTCTGCACCAAGAAAGGACCTCAAGAACCCCAAGGTGCAGGGGAAAAGCTCAAAAAAGACATGGTTGAACATGGTTGATCCCTGGACTATGAAGTGGATCAGAATGACCATTGACAACATGTCTGATGCAACAGGCCTCTCCCATCTCCAAACCTTCATATACCAGACAAGGCAGAAAGAGGTGACATGCCAACTGTTGTGACAACTCCAATTAATGACCAACAAAGATGCACACTTTGTTATCCAGGAAATGCAATATAAACCCCAGTATACAAAAAAGAGTGAATACCAGGACAATGGTCATTCCCTTACTGTGCTCACTCATGCTACCCTACCCAACTAATCTACTATGGTAGTACCTGCACTCATTGATTCTGGTTGTACTGGTTCCACAGTCAATAGAAAGTTTGTGCAGGATAAGGGACTTCAAACACATAAACTCCCTCATCCTCTCCCTGTCTACAATGCTGATGGAACATTCAATCAGGATGGTCAAATTGAGGAGTTCATTATTCTCCTGATTTCCATTGCTGGACATGACAAAGTCATGACCTTTGCTGTAACAACTCTTTCCACTCACCTGCTCTTTCTGGGAGACAATTGGCTGAAAATACACAATTCTCAGATCAACTGGAAAGAAGGCAAGGTTACCTTCACATGCCAGGAACACCCTCCAATGCTTGTTGACGATGAAGAACAATCTGATCATCTATTCTGTCTCAACATAGATTCGTACCTTTGGAATGTATCTACCAATATCATTGCAGCAGTGAACCTGGCAAAAGGAAAATGATTCTTTGAGAAACTTGTTCCCAAACACTATCATGAATACTGAGATGTGTTCGCCAAAGAGGTCTTTGATGAATTGCCACCATCAAGACCTTGGGACCATGCCATCAAGCTTTTACCTGGTAATCATACCATTGACTGCAAGACATACAACCTTACACTTGCAGAACAAAAAAAACTCAACACTTTCCTTGAAGAAAATCTGAAATCAGGAAGGGTAAGGTCATCCAAGTCACCCTTTGTATCAGCATTCTTCTTTGTTAACAAGAAGGATGGTCATCTTCATCCCATACAGGATTACCAAAAACTAAATGATATTACAATCAAGAATTGGTATCCCCTGCCCCTAATAAATGAACTAATTGATAAACTAAATGGAGCTCACTACTTCACAAAGCTTGATGTTTGTTGGGAGTACAATAACATCTGGATGAAGGAAGATGATGAATGAAAGGCCGCATTCCATACCAACTGAGGCCTGTTTGAACCACTTGTAATGTTCTTCGGGTTGACCAACTCTCCTACCACATTCCAAATGATGATGAACCACCTTTTCCATGACCTAATCAACAAGGGAAAGGTAATGGTCTACATGGATGATATCATCATCTTTATGGCAACCCTTGAGGAACATTGTACAATTGTTCAAGAAGTCCTCCATATTCTTTGCATGAACAAATTGTCCTTAAAAGCTGAAAAATATGACTTTGAGCAAACAAAAGTAGAATACCTCAGGTTCATTGTCACAGAAGGACATATGGAAATGGATCCCTTGAAAGTCAAAGCGGTCACTGACTGGCCAATCCTGACCTGTAAGAAAGAAGTACAGGCTTTCCTGGGTTTCCTCAACTTTTATCACTGTTTCATCAAAGGATTCACTCAAATCACTCAACCCCTGAATGCCCTTACCTCTGAAAAGAAGAAGTTTGTCTGGTCAACAGAGTGTCAGACTGCTTATGAGTCATTAAAGCATGCTCTGACCACAGCACCCATTCTCCATCTTTCAACAGATATGGGAAAATTCAGGGTAGAAACAGATGGCTTGAGTATTGGCATTGGCAATATTCTTTCCCAGGAACAAGGTGATCTTTTCATCCCCATCATCTATTTGTTGTGTGGCTTGACTGATTCAGAACAGAATTATTGTGCCACAGATCTGGAAACCCTGGCCATTGTTGAGTGTCTCCACGATTGGCGACATTATCTTCTTGATGCCCATGTTCCCTTCAAGGTCCTATCTGACCACCATAACCTGGAGTTCTTCTGAAAGCCACAAGATTTGTCCTGTTGTCAGGCATGCTGGCAATCCTTTTTCCAGCAATTCCACTTTCCATTTCTCATCATCCTGGCAAATCCAATCCAGCAGACCCTCTGTCCTGGAGGCCAGACTTTGAAAGGGGGGTGGATTCTGACAACAAGGGTCAAATCTTATTATCTAACCATCTTTTCATCAATGCCATTATTCCACTGGTCACAGAAACACATGCAGCAGCTCTTCCAGTACTGGACTCAGTCATTCAGATGATCAGCAAACTCCAATACAAACAAGAGTGTTTTGCATGACAAGGCATCAAATGAAAACTCCCTGCTTGGTTGGAAAAGGATGGTATCTTGTACTGGAATTCTTGTCTCTACATGCCATGTGATGCTGAGCTCCATGAGTGTTTGATATGAGAACACCATGATCACCTGCTAGCAGGACACCCAGGGATTAAACAGACAGGAGATCTTCTTAGCACAAAGTACTATTGGCCTAGCATGTGCAAGGACATCAATCAGTACATTTGAGAATGTGATGCTTGCCAAAAGACAAAACCAAAATGGCAACAACATGCAACACCTCTCCATCCAAATGAAATTCCTAATGTACCATGAGAGATCATTTCTGTTGACATCATTGGTCCTCTACCACCTTCTGGAGTTCATAATGCTATTCTCATGGCTGTCAATCATATGACCAAAATGACACACCTTTTCCCTGTTGACACAATGATCACTGCCAAGGGAGTAGCCACCATCTTCCAAGATCATATTTTCCAACTCTGTGGCACTCCATGGAAAGTCATCTTAGATCGAGGGTTGCAATTCATATTGATGTTCATGACTGACTTATATGCCATGTTCCAAATCCAAGCCAATCTATCTATCACTTATCACCCACAGACAGACAGACAAACTGAACGTATGAATACAGAAGTAGAACAATACCTATGTCTCTACTGCAATCATCATCAGTCAGATTGGACAGAGTGGCTCCCTATGGCCAAATTCACAATGAACCATCAACAAAGTAGTTCAACTGGAATGAGCCCTTTCCTATTAAATTATGGACAAGAACCACAGATTGGTCAAGACTGAAAAGTCAAACCAAGGACAGTGTCCGCTGAGGAATTCGTCCAAGACTTACATGCTGCTTGGAAGGAAGCAATGAAAGCCCTACAACAACCAACATTGGACATGAAACAGTTCCATGATTGAAATGCAAAGGAATGACTGACATACAAGAAGGGAGACTTGGTACTTGTCAAAGCAGCATACATACATACCGATCAACCAACAAAGAAATTGGATGACAGATGTTATGGGCCATTCAAGGTCATTGAAAAAGTTGGTGAAGAGGCATATCAATTGCAACTGGATCATACATGGAAAACAATCCACCCAGTGTTCAATGAATGCCGACTATAGCCATATGTCAAAGGGATGTTCCCATCCCAACAAGTCATCCCTCCACCTCCTGATGTCATACAAGGCCAAGAGGAGCAGAAAATCCAGGAAATCATAGATTCATGTGAACAAAAGGGATCCATGAAATACCTTATCCAATGGAAAGGATTCCCTCAAGAAGAACACAAATGGATCAAAGAAAAGGATCTCCCTCATGCCTTGGATGCCATCACATTCTTCCACAAAAAACATCCTCTTGCTGCTTGACCTACCCTTCACATGTCCCTCCATTCCTCCATGTTTCCTCCATGTCTCTTCCATTCTCCAGCCTTCCTTTCCTTCCAAAAATGCTTCAATAAATATCCTGATAGTATGTTTGAATTCCCTTCTGTTTCTGATTCTGCTCATCTGGAATCCTCACTTTAAAAGGGGGGTAATGTTATGATTTTCTCACTTCCGGTTCTGGTCCTTCTGATCCTGGATGTTCTAACTCTTCTGAACATTCCAAACTGGCCCTGTAATGGTCCATGCATTGCAGTACATAGTATATAAACCCATGGACAGTAGTGTGGCAACCTCAGTTGTGGTAATCTTTATTCCTCCACTTGAATAGCAGATTCCCTGGAACTTGTCCCTAGTGTGATCCTGACACTTGTTATAGATGGGGTCTGTCTTGATATCTGTGATGATGTACATACAATATTCAATCCAGCAAAGCAGTCGCACATATATTCTACAACAACTACAATATTTCTTGTGTTTGCCAAGCCATACATATATCACATGACAGAGAATATATATTCACTACCATAGCACAATGCTGTACCTGATTGAATATAGTAGCATGACCCAGCTACTAACAAACATGATACAACCATCCATGAAAGTGTGAGACTATACAGGATGAGGACAAATGGATTGATTAACAGACCTATTTGAAAACATTATAATATGAACTGCCAAATGAATGAAAAATGACAGTACTGATGATGATGCTAGTGTCAGGACCAAGCAGACTTCCAGGTGGAGTACTTCTTGCCAGTTGCAGTTCTCCTCTTCTTGTTCTTCCTGTGGGCATTTTCAACAGCTTCACCAATGTCAGTCAAGGGGCTATCTTCACATTGGGTCCCACCATGGTTGTGCTTTTCAATAGTGACTTGCTTGGGCACCTCTTCAATTCTGGCAGAGGGGAGGCAAGTGCTTTCCATTGCTTGATGTTGATTGGACATTCCAACCAGCAACAAAGGCTGTCATGTGCTCGAAACTGGGTTAGCACTCAAAGAGGACAGTACAGGATCAAATGTTGAAGCAAATTCATCATCAGTTGCTTCTTTGGGTTCATTGACAGTGGTGCCCCTTTTGGCTGGCACCACTTCATGATGATGACTTGTGCTGCTGTCAGAGCCTCCTGAGAATCCCAAAGCTTACTCAGCCATCTGCCTACACATGATTGAGGCATCATCTTCAGAGTCATTGTCATCCACATTCCCATCTAGCCTCAGTCCATGTGTGCTGCCCAACAACATCCTAATATACTACAAAGTTAACAACAAGGCTATAAAGTGTGACATCTTACTTGTTATAATGAGCAAGGAGCTTATTTGCCCATGTCTTGTCAGCACAAATCATGATAAAGCCAATGATCTTGTAGTAGAACACAGGGAATTTGAAGTTTCCATCTCTGTCATTAAACTTCTTGAGGGAACTGATGCTGAAGCAAGCCTAGAAGTGAGTAAATCAACACTCTGTTACTGCCACTTGCCTTTCCATTACTTGCTTGAGCACAGGGCTTTCCAGTCTTCATAATGAATGAGGGTGATGTGAAAATATGCTTTATGACCTGCGAGAGTAAAGGTTAGTGAGATTGACAAAACAATTTCTCACTTATACACTCAAGTAAAAATCCACAAAGGAAGCCACTTGCAGTGTTGTCAGGGTCAAAGTCTTCTCCTGGAACCTCACCATCATACAAGAAGACAGGATTCCTGTGTGTGGTCACCTTAATTATACCTGATTCAATCTTCTTCTGAGTGCTGTGATGTTTCAGTGTACAGTGAACTTTCAAAAACTGGAAAACACAGTTACTCACTCAACTGGATCTTCTAATATTTCCTTAAGGTGGCAAACTGGGCAGAGAAGACGTGCAAGATCAGGATGATGGAATCCAAGGCAGTTCCTGTCTCCATGTGCCTCAATGGATGGGCTGAGTGCCTTGTTACTTGGCTGTGCTGTCACATAGAAGCCAATAAATGGTCTCAGGTGACTTGCATCATCTGATCATATATAGTTAATAATGGATTGCATCTGTAATTCCACAGTATTTAGTTATAGATCAAATCAAACCAGATTCACTTACTTCTCGGATGAGTTGTGAATGCTTGCTATGGTCATTCTTCTGAATGACTTGTATGAGGTATGGGGCTTGCTCTTCTAAATAGCGATAGACATGCTTGTGTCACTTGATGGTTGCTACATCACTGTTTGGGTAAAGTTAGTAGCACATATAGACAACAAACACTGCATGTATGCATCCCAGTGAATTGCATTACCATGTAAAATATAAACTGAGAGGAACTTACAATGTATCTTTGACATTCTTGTATGCTATTATAATTTTTTCCCTACCTTCATCATCATTGTCTTCATCCTCTGAGTCCAATTCCATGGCTTGCTCAATAATGAGGCACACATGAATTACCTCATCTAGGTTGCAGTACATGTCATAAGCACAAGAAATCCATTGTGCTGCATGTAGGCACTGCTTCCAATCAGGTGAGCTGTAATTGGAATCATCACAATTAGATCCACAAGCAACTTCCAAATAGAACATACTGTTTATCTTCCTTGTTTGACTTTCCCAAGCTTAGATCCAAGCCGCATAGATGAGCACTGAGTTGGCACTAAGATTGATGTGGCCACTGTGCATACCTTGAATCTTTCTTTCTCTTGCTTGTTTGAAATGCTCCATCTTGATATGGGGTTGCCATGGATGGTTTATTCAGGGGGGGTGTTACGATTGCCTCTCTTTTTCCTTGTCTTTTCCTTTGTTCCCACAATACTTAGCTTAGACCTTTAGACTTTACACAATCTCAATCCTCATCAGCAATCCCCTTGGCTTCTTTGTTTCACCTTTGCCTTGCTTTTCCCTTGCTTCACCCGATTAGATCTTCCTTTGCCTTGTTTGTTTAATCTCCACAATGCTTCTCTGTTTCATAGATAGATCTTCTTGCAGCTCTCTGCTTTCCCTTGCTTCTTTAGTTCCTTTATTCCTTTGATCCTCAATAAGCGGCTCTCTGCTTCCTTAGCTATTGTTCTCCTCTTTAGGTTTTCCCATTGTTCTCCTCTTTAGTCTCTTAGTCATCCTCTGTACTCTAGCCTATATAAACCCTAGCATAGTAGAGTACAGTCCTCACTTTGTACCTCCCAGGTTTTACCCCAGATACCTAGAGTCCTCAATTCTAGCCTTTGCTCCTTAGCTCCTATAGTGGTAACCACTCCACATCCTTAGCTCTTAGTCCTCATCAGTCCAAGCCCAACCTCTTCACCTTTGACTTGGACACTGAGGCAACCCATCCCAGGCTACCTAGGATCTACCTGGTCCAAACGTAACAGGGGGAGGATCAAGTTGGACTGATTCATTGTCTAATTCCATCGGTGCACATTGTCAGGGAAATAAGAACAAGCTGGGACTTGAATACTTGAACTTCAGAGATCTCCAAATCAAACCATATGGATCCAAAAACACTCAAGGTATCCAAAAAAGGAAACATCCAGCCCATCTCACTCTAATATGTTACTGCAATGGCCTGGAATGCAAACTGAATTACAAATTTATCTAGGTCACACTAATCTAAGATGCTGAGATTTGAACCAGGTAATTATATAATTCAATGGTGAGCTAGTGATTGTGAATTTCCCCTGAGTCATGCCTACCTGCCTTGGGTGTCATACAGTATTTAGCACTTGCAAGCAGCTATCTGCACACACTCCTCTGTGTGCAGCCAATGCAGCCCTTTCAGACACTATCTATCAGCATAAGCAAAAGGCTGACCATTCTGAACCTAAATCACAGGCAAAAAGGGCATGTCCTCCTCAGATATCTGAATCTGACCATAGTCCTGAG
>JBBPKJ010001081.1:0-13152 GCA_038089195.1 Brasilioporus rufonigricans | reverse complement strand
TCACTGGTTGGACTGTATGTGGGGCACTTGACGTGCGATGGGTTGCTATACCCTCGCTATCGTCATTTGGTCTGCTTGCCGGGGTCGCAAGGCTTATGCCGTCAGCATTTAGGTCTGGGCTGCTCGCCAGAGTTGTGAGGCTTATGCCATTGGCCATTTGAAGCCTGTGCGATGTGCTCTGCGCACTGGCATTTGTTTCGGTTTTGCCGTACTGGTCCCAAATGACCTTGGTGTTCATTGAGCGTTGCAGTCGGGCTGCACTCATATGGTGAGTCGTGTTGCTGCACGTTTGACCTGGTGCATTGCAGGTGTCAGTGTTGCTGGGCTTGGGATTGGCAATGCTGTGGTTGCCATGGCCTTTGTTGCCCTCGCTGCCTGCTTTCAAGTTTGGATCTGTTGCCGACTTGTTTGCTCTGCCTGGCCTCTCAGTGAGCGGCATGGTTGGTTGTTTGTACGATGCGCCTGCTGGCGCTGCTGACTCAGTGCATGTAGCACTTGTAGATGGAGTGTCAGCGGCTGCATTATGAGCTTGCCAACTGGTCATGTGGAGGTGGAGTCACAGATGGCTGTTGCGATCTGGTTCGTCCAGCGCAAGCTTGGTGACTATGAGCTCTTGTGGCTTGTGTTGTCCACCAGTAGGTGCCAGGGGTGTAGTGTGTTGTGAGGTTGGAATTGCTCGGCAGAGGTCTAAGCTAGGAACTATGAGAACCTCAGTAGATGTCAAGCTACTAATATTAAAGATACTACCTATGAGAACCTCAGTAGATGTCAAGCTACTGAGGAAATAAACTAGGAACTACTTCAAGAAGTGTACACTCTAAGCTTATGTAACATTACCATAAAAGGAAGTCTAAAGTGTGCTGGTCAAGTTTCCAACACGCTCCCTGGAACTGTGCAGGTTAGTTCATGGTAAGAAGTAGTAGGAAATCAAGAGGAGTGTAACAAAAAATGTACTCGATGATTTTCCAAAGAAAATGTACTTTGTAAGTGTGATGCAGACAC
Organism: Brasilioporus rufonigricans; assembly: GCA_038089195.1. Lineage (NCBI taxonomy): Eukaryota > Fungi > Basidiomycota > Agaricomycetes > Boletales > Boletaceae > Brasilioporus > Brasilioporus rufonigricans. The sequence continues at coordinate 12,150 of JBBPKJ010001081.1, read as the reverse complement.
GTCCGTGAAGAAAAGGATGTCAGTTTGTAGCATCCGTACCACAGCGCTCGAGTGGTTGCCCGATATGGTAAGTTGTGGCTCGGCTATTAAGCTGGGCTGCTGCAGCGCGTCCAATCGACTTCGAATGTGTCTGGTATCGCATTGCGCGTGTATTGGTACGTGGTATTGTCCTGACAGTTTCTATAGTGCACCATGTACGTCGCGTCCGATTCGCCTAATATGGCCTCAATGCGGTTTAATGGCTGGGTGAGTCCAGCTGCTGCTACTGACCTTTGTAGGTCGTGGTTTCATCCATTCTCGGCGTCGTGGCAGATCTGGGTGCTTGGGAGGTCATAGATGGCGTCTAGGAAATGGTTTGGGCAGCCTAGGTATGTTGCGAATCTGCTGCATTCACTCTGTGTGCTGACTTCTCTGGTTGTCAGCTAGCGTCTTCGTATCGACTCGTTTCAAGTCGTGATGCGCATCGCTTGCTGTGCTGTCCATCTGCCACCTTCTACCATCAATATGGACGCTTTTGCCATCGTCTTGGCACGTCCAATCGTGTTCTTCATTGCTCCTCGTGTCCAACTCGTCTGCTGGTGCTCCTGGGCCTCTGGATCGACTTAGCGCGTTCGCATCGTCGTGGCACTGGTTCCTGTGGCCTGTGGGACATTCCATAGTCCTATCCCAGTCGTTTTCAACGATTTGGCGTCGTCCCCCAGCCTTGACGTTGTCTGACGAAGTTTGACCCCCCTTAGGGCCTCCTGAGTCAATAATTTGACGCTGCGCGTTCATACGGTCGAAGCGCTGGTGTCGGACGTCTTTGGGGCGTTCCTGGGCACTGTGTGGATTGCCTGGTGCGGTCGTTTCGCTGTCTGGCTTGTCTAGCTCGTTTGGTACCTTTTCAGGTGGGTTTTTCACCTCTTGAGCTTGTGAGCGTTCATGCTCGTGTTCTGATGCATTTAGCAGCTTCATTGTCCGCCTATGGTCGTCCTCAACGCTCCCTGATGCTGTAGCCGCGCCCGCATCGACTTCTGGGTTGGCTGGCTGGTACTCGGTCGCTTTGGGTGAGTACTTCTGCACCCTGCGCGGTACTGACTTTCTAATGTCTTGCAGTGCGTCTGATGGCTTCTGTGGGATGTCCGTGGGGTTTTCAGCGTTGCTAGATGCTCCCATCGCATATGTTCCATTGTTTGGACTGTCCAGATTGACTTGAGCCTTTTCAGGTGGGTAGGCCGCCCTATTGCGCTTTGAACGTTTGCTGACACGTTCTGGCGTGTTGTGCAGGTCGTTGGGTCGGTCCCTAGGCTCCTTAGCATGGCTAGATGATGCTGTTACGTGTGGGTCGAGTTTGGTAAGTCCGGTGTCGAAGCTCAGATACCTCACTTGCTCCCCCTCGAGCTCGATGCTTGGGGTTGCGACGCGTCGTTGTGTGGGCATGTCAGATGGTGCTGATGGTCGGTAGAGAACCTGAGGTACGTCGTTGTCGACTAATAGCTTGCGCTGACCGTTTTCTTCAGCTTTCGTCGCTGATTGCCCATGTTTGGTCGTGGCTAGCCTCTCCTGCTTGATCTGCATGCTATGACGTGTCTCGGCGTTCTCCCTATGGATGTGCATGTCCAATCGAGCTCCTCCAACCTTTCCATGGTGGTCTGCATCCGCATAGCAATGCAGGATGCTCCCGTTCGGTCGGTCGTGGCTAGGCACTCCCTTGGTCACTGTCTGGTCATCCAAGGCTCCAGCACTGAAGCTTGGGTATCTGGTCCGCTCCCCCTCGAGCTTGATGCTCAGAGGCTCGTTGTATCGCTGCGCTGGCTTATCAGGTGGTGGAGGCAGTTCAGGTGAGATGTTTGCAATGGTTTTAGGCTGGTCTGGATGCTGACTCGTCCATTTCATAGCTAATGATCTCAGTGTGAGATCTGTGGTCTCGGCGCTGGTGTCATTCGTTGCACCGTCATTGCCACTTCATTGACTGTCCGTATCGCCTCCAAAGCCCTCTGGACGCTCCTCAACGCTTTTTCTAACTGGTTTGATCTCCGTCTCGGCTCTCGTCTCGCCCGCTCCTTTATCCAGGCCTTCTGGCTGGTCAGGGGGCTCTGTGGGCTCGTCAGGATGACATCCATCGTCACCCGTCGCGTCTGCAGGGTCTTCTGATGGTATCGAGTTTGCCGTCTCGCTATCTGCGTCTGGATCATTGTGTGGCGCGTATTGTGTGCTCGGATTTGCCTTGAGTTCTGTATGGGCATTATGGCCCACTGGGTCATCTACGACGTCTGTTGGTACGTCTTGATCATCTCCGCATATGTCCTGTCCCTTTCCGTAGGTGGGTCGGTCTAGGTGGTCATGCGATGTGCTCTGTGTGCTTGCATTTGCCTTGGTTTTGCCGTGTTGGTCCCAAGTGACCTTGGCATTATTTGAGCATTGCGGTCGGACCATGCTCATATGGTGAGTCATGTTGCTGCACGTTTGACCTGGTGCATTGCAGGTGTCAGTGTTGCTGGGCTTTCGATTCACGCTCCTGTGGTCGCTGTGGCCTCTGTTGCCCTTGCCGCCTGCTTTCGAGTTTGGTTCTGTTGTCGACTTGTTTGCTCTGCCTGGCCTCTTGTTGAGTGGCATGGTCGGTCGTTTGTGCAATGCGCCTGCTGGCACTGCTGATTCAGTGCATGTAGCGCTTGTGGATGGGGTGTCAGCGGCTGTGTCATGAGCTCGCTGACTAGTCGTGTAGAGGTGGAGTTGCGGTTGGCAGTTGTGGTCTGGTTCATCCAGCGCAAGCTTGGTGACTATGAACTCTTGTGGCTCATGTCATTCACCAGTAGGTGCCGGGGGTGTAGCGTACTGTCATCGAGTATACTGGTAGCATCTGGAAGTGGCTGTCCTAGGTGGTATGCACACTGTTGCGCTCGTTTGCTCGACCTTGCTTAGTTTGCACATTGTGGTGCTCCCTGTTTCGGATGCGCTCCCTCTGTTGACTTGTGAGTGATCTGCCGACTGCTGTGGTTCCTCCGCTGTGGTTGTTCCAGCCATTTGGACCTGTGGTACACCTGTGCAGTCTAGCACTGTGTGGTGGTCTGGTCCTGTCGCATCATTGGAGTGGCTGTGCAGCGCGTTTGGTATGTGTGCGTCATCTGTCGTCTTGTCGTGTAGTTCAGCTGTAGCTTGGGTAGCGTTAGCTGGCAAGTCGAGTAGGATAAGGTGATTGTCGCCAAAAATAGATGCGAGGTGGTGGAACATATCGTGCATGAAGTTGTGGCATATGATGGAGGAGAGAAGAGTGTCGGAGATGTCTGCAAAGATGATACATTTCGCGAGCAAGTTGGCTGAGTTCCATGTAGCAAGTTCTTGTGAGTCATTCGGCCTGGGTGCTGCACCGGCGAGGTGGCTGAGTATGCCTTCTGCTGCCACGGTCGTGAGAATCTGGTCACGGTAAATTTGCCAATCTTGGCATTCATGCGCAGACCTTGGGAATTCGAGCATTTCACTTGATCTGCTTTGAGCTGAGAGAATTCGGTGCGAGATTTGAAGTTCCTGCCTAGGTACGAGCAGGGCTCATAACCTGTTGTGAGGTTGGAATTGCTTGGCAGAGGTCTAAGCTAGGAACTATGAGAACCTCAGTAGATATCAAGCTACTAATATTAAAGATACTACCTATGAGAACCTCAGTAGATGTCAAGCTACTGAGGAAATAAACTAGGAACTACTTCGAGAAGTGTACGCTCTAAGCTTATGTAACATTACCATAAAAGGAAGTCTAAAGTGCGCTGGTCAAGTTTCCAACATAGTGTAGTGTTGTCGAGTATGCTGGTAGCATATGGAGGTGGCTGTCCTAGGTGGTATGCACACCATTGCACTTACTTGCTCGACTTTGCACAGTTTGACATTGCATGTCATCATGCTCCCTGTTTCGTATGTGCTCCCTCCATTGACTTGTGAGTGATCTCCTGACTGCTGTAGATCCTCTGCTGTGGTTGTTCTGGCTGTTCAGACCTGTGGTGCACCTGTACAGTCTAGCACTGCACGGTGGTTTGGTCCTGTCGCATTGTCAGAGTGGCTGTGCAGCGTGTTTGGTACGCGTGCGTTGTCTGTCGTCTCATTGCGTAGTTCAGCTGTAGCTTGGGTAGCGTTGGCTGGCAAGTTAAGTAGGATAGGGTGATTGTCGCCAAAAATAGATGCGAGGTGGTAGAACATGTCATGTGCGTGGTTGTGGCACATGATGGAGGAAAGGAGTATGTCAGAGATGTCTGTGAAAATGATACATTTCGCGAGAGAATTGGCTGAGTTCCATAGAGTGAGTTCTTGCGAATCGTTCAGCCTGGGTGCTGCACTGGCGAGATGGCTTAGTACACCTTCTGCTGCTGTGGTCACAAGAATCTGGTCACAGTAAATTTGCCAATCTTGGCGTTCATGCGCGGATCTTGGGAATTCAAGCATTTCACTTGATCTGCTTTGAGCTGAGAGGATTCGGCATGAGATTTGAAGTTCCACTTAGGTACGAGCAGGGCTCATAACCTGTTGTGAGGTTGGAATTGCTCAGCAGAGGTCTAAGCTAGGAACTAAGAGAACCTCAGTAGATGTCAAGCTACTGATATTAAAAGCACTACCTAAGAGAACTATGGTAGGTTAGTACAGTAGCAATGCCTATGAAAATAGGGCTTACCCTCAGTAGATGTCAAGCTACTAAGGAAATAAACTAGAAGCTACTTCGAGAAGTGTACGCTCTAAGCTTATGTAAAATTACCATAAAAGGAAGTCTAAGTGCGCTGGTCAAGTTTACAACATTCGGATCAGTAGATTCCACCATTGTGCCAACTTGAACATTGTTGAATACAAGCCCACTATCCATTTGTTCCATGCATGTGGTCTGATCCAGAGTAGAGGCTAGCTGGAGGTCTAAGGAACCAGAGAGGACAGAGCTACATCCAGAAAGGACAGAACTTGAAGGAACCTCAGCAAGCCCACTCATTGACAAGGCAGTGGTCATAGACACAGTAGGACGATATCTTGACTGTCAGGCATTCTTAGTAGATGGAAACATGGGTGCCATTTTTTCAAATAGCAGGAACCCAGTCTCCTTGAATGGCTTTGCCACAGGGTGGCTCTGGGTGAACACATAGATAAATGTATGCTTAAAAAAGAAAAAAGATCATCTCTTGAGGAATTCTTTCCAAGGTTCCTCTGTCTCGTTTGTAATCCCTGTACCATCATGTTCACCATAAGGCCCTGTACAGAATGAGTAGCACAGTGTCCCACACTCTTTGCCAATATTTGTTTAGTGGCTGCTAGCTCAGCTTTGCCACAGCTGTTTCTGCAGAGATCTGTTACGACTGTACCGGGTAGGTCGCAGTCGTAGACCGGCTGGTCAGGGTCCTTATACCCTTGGTAAAGGAAGGGCAGCCTGGAGCACAATGAAGTGCTTAGGACTTGTCGCAAAGGTCAGGAGGATGGTAGAAGAGGCTTTAAGATTCAGAGGCTAGGTAGATCTCAAGGTGCACCAGTAGGTACAGAATGGGGAGCTATGACTACAGGTGCTAGGGTTTATATAGTGCGAGGAAGCAAGCACGGACCAGGTATCTAAAAGAAGAGAACAATGGGAAAACCAAAAGAGGAGAACAATAGCAAGACAAAAGGGGAATGTGGAGAGCTGCAAGAAGATCAGAAGTAAACAGAGATGAAAGGCATGAGGCGGAGAAATGGAAGAGAAGACGAGAAGCCTGCGGAGATGACCGTGGGAAGATTGGAGTCTATAGTAGAACGGGGATCAAAGAGAAGCAAAGATAAGACAAGGAGATCACCGATGAGTAATCGGGATTGTACGAAGTCTGAAGGTTTAGCTAAGTATCATGTGAAAAGACAAGTGAAAAAGAAAAGAATGGGGCAAGAAAGCATGAATTGTAACATTACCCCCCTGCTACGTTTTGAAATCCCAATGAGAAACCCAATAGTGCCTTTAGAAGTCTGGGTCGTCAAGAAGGTGTGCATGTGTGGCGATGTAAGCCTCGAGTTCGTCGTTCAACAGTGAGGCAATGAAGGCCTCGTTGAAGTCATCTGTGTCGGTAAGGGCATCTACAACTGAGACAGTAGGCGCCTTCATAGGAGGGGCCAAGAAAGGGGATGTAGGAGTCTCAGTAAGGCTCAGTACTGCTGCTGCATAAGCAGCTAAGTTGTTGGTAGACGAGGTTTGTAGTAATGTAGAGTGGGATGCCGGGGTTACCTGGATTGGAGACGAAGGGGTGGTCGAGGTAGAAGTAGCAGTAGGAGTAGGACTACTAGGTTGCGTAAAGGTTTCCCGCCAAGGTGTGGATGGTTGTGGGGCTGCAATGACAACAGGGCTAGAAGGTTCAGTCTGCTCCAATATAGGAGTGAGGGCATGTGGTGGTGACGACGGTCTGGATGGGGTTGGGGACGAGACTGGCGATATATGGGCAATCGCCTGAATGGATGACTTCGGGGGCGATGGGATCGGGCATGTGTCAACTCTAATGGGTGACATGGAAGGGGGGCAGTGAGACTGCCGCTGAGGAGGTGGTGATGGCTGCTGAGGCCTGGGAGTCCAGTATCTGCTTGGAGCATGCCTACTCGTGCTGTGGTAGGTCCGAGGTGCCGGCCGGTAAAGTGTATACTGGGTGGTGCATTTGTGGGTGATATGCCCAGGTTGGCGGCATCGGAAACAATGATTCTGCTGTTGGCAAAGGAGTCGAGTTTGAGGCATAAGCCTCTGAAGAGCAGGAGCGGGGGAGCACGTTGGCGCATTTGAATGGAACTGCTTGGGGCAGTTGCGGGCGATGTGGCCGGGTAATTGACATCTGAAACAAAGATTGCTGCCAAAGCAGTGAAGGCGTTCAGCCAGGGACAGCTTAGGAAGCTGTTTTGACTGGGTAGAAGTTGGCACTGGTCGTGTTGACCGTGGAATGGGGGTTTCATGCGCCAAAGGTGTGTATCTGTTGGAAAATGAGGCAGAGACTGAATTGACTTGAAGTGGGCATTGGCCCATCAGGACGGAAGGTTTGGCGGTTTGCTTGGCTCGGACTGTGTTGACCGAGACTGGAGGTTCTTGGGGAAGGTCGAAGGTGACTTTCTTTGCAGTTTTACGACTTGCAGGTTGTTGGCGGCGGCGTCAGACGGTGTTGATGAAGACTGCCAATGTGTCCATGGCGTCGGGGTCAGTAGATGCTGGGTAGGTTGAGAGTGGTTCAGGATCCAACATTTCGATGTCAGGGTGTTCTTTGACTTTAGGAGTGGTGGGTGGCGTTGGGAGAATGTAGCGAGTCGGGTTGGATCGCCCAAGGGTGATCTCCTCAGACCGCTGATGATGTGAATGATACATGGCTACCTTTTCGTACCACTTGTCGATGCTGGTTGGTACTACTTCTTGGGCCAAGACTTGGTTGCAAAGTATTGAGGGGATGCCTGTGCTAAAAAAGTCGATGAGGATGTGGTCCTCGGTTATTTCGGCTTGCGCTGCATAGTTCTGGAACGAAGAGATGTATGAGTCGAGAGATGGCTTATATACCGTTCTCCTTTGTTTGTCCTTGTGTTCCGTAATCCTGGTATTGTGTAACCAGGCGAGCGCCTTGTTGACCACATCATGTGATCAGAATGTTTCAGAGAACTTGTCGGCAAACTCTTGAAATGTGCCCAGCGAAGGTGGGCGGAGGGCGAGGGTGGCATTGATAAAGTTTTGTGACCACGTTGCGGCCACTTTCTTTTTCATATATGAGAGGGCGAAGCCCACTCTTTTGGTGTCAGTATTGTATACTTCCTCATTAATGGCAAGGTATAGCCATACAGATAGCATCCAATGGGATGTTTTTTCTGGATTGCCGTCATATTCGGCGGGTTCACTTAGTAGAAGCTCCATAGGTTGTGCTGGAAGGGTGGTGATCCTGGAAGTTGATGCCAAGGAAGGCGTTGATGGTGCAGGTGGTGGCGTGGGAATGACGAAGGGTCGTTGGACCCTGACTGGTGGTTGGATTGGTTGAGGTGGCAGCGCAGTTGTGACTGGTGTGGGAATCCTGGGTGCTAGAGCGGGTGGCACTGGCGGTGTCGTGATTGTAGTAGTTGATGGGCCAGCAACCAGTTCGGGGTTGCCGAACAAGAATCCTGATATTGCCGACGTGAAGTTGGAATCTGAAGGTTCCGGACTAGCAGATGTATCCATAGAGGTGGCGGGGTTGGACTGGGCAGATCGTCGTTGCTTCTTAAATTCTACCTCCGATACGATGGAGGACTTTCCTTCTCTGTGGCCTGGTGCTTTCTTTTTGGTTGGGCTGGGGCTAGACATGTCGACTGGTAACGTATCCGACTTTTACGGTCAGAGGAGGCGCTCACGAAGAGGCACAACATCTCTGGTAACTAGAAAGGCTTCCTGTTAAGGTGAAGTAGGTTGGAGTGGTTACCGACTCTCAAGGACAGAACTGAAGATGAAAGGTTGTTTGTTGTGGCTGTACTAGAGAGTACCCGCGTTTAGTATTCTGTACCTTTTGTTACGACTGTACCAGGTAGGTCGCAGTCGTAGACCGGCTGGTCAGGGTCCTTATACCCTTGGTAAAGAAAGGGCAGCCTGGAGCACAATGAAGTACTTAGGACTTGTCACAAAGGTCGGGAGGATGGTAGAAGAGGCTTTAAGATTCAGAGGCTAGGTAGATCCCAAGGTGCACTGGTAGGTACAGAATGGGGAGCTATGACTACAGGTGCTAGGGTTTATATAGTGCGAGGAAGCAAGCACAGACCAGGTATCTAAAAGAAGAGAACAATGGGAAAACCAAAAGAGGAGAACAATAGCAAGACAAAAGGGGAATGCAGAGAGCCGCAAGAAGATCAGAAGTAAACAGAGATGAAAGGCATGAGATGGAGAAATGGAAGAGAAGACGAGAAGCCCGCGGAGATGACTGTGGGAAGATTGGAGTCTATAGTAGAACGGGGATCAAAGAGAAGCAAAGATAAGACAAGGAGATCACTGATGAGTAATCGGGATCGTGCACAGTCTGAAGGTTTAGCTAAGTATCGTGTGAAAAGACAAGTGAAAAAGAAAAGAATGGGGCAAGAAAGCATGAATCGTAACAAGATCCAAATTGATGCAATGATACATTTTATTATAAAATTTTATATAAAAATTTTAGTGTGCTATGATACTGTGTGTAATATCATGTATATACAGAGGTAAGGGAAGTTGAATTTTTGGATCTCCACAGAAAGAGCTGTGGCAAAGTTGAGCCATTTTATAATAAAATGTATCATTGCATCAATTTGGATCTCCACAGAAACAGCTGTGGCAAAGCTGAGCTGGCAGCCACTAAACAAATATTGGCAAAGAGTGCAGGACACTGTGCTACTCATTCTGTACAGGGCCTAAGTGAAGCCAGATCCACCAATGATATCCAATACACCATTGTAATTACGTTTGAGCTGGTGGAGTTCATTGATTAGTTGAAGTAGCACAAATCAATTGTAGATCACTTACCATTTTAAATTTACACTCACAAGTTTCAGGGGTCTTCTCTCCCTCCTGGTCATTGGTGATTGGGAACTGTTCCTTCAGGCATGCAGCAGCAGTTACATAGCTTGTTTTCTTGAAATTACCATCTGCCATACTCGGCATTTTGTCGAGCAGGAAATCGATTAGCACCAACTCTTGCTCACTGGTCCAATAGGCAGCTTTCTTGTGATCCTTCTTAGACTTGGATTTTCCTTGTAGACCATGGAGATTGATAATCTCCTTGGAGCACAGTGAATGATCTGATTAGTTGGCTGATGAGGAGGACACCATAGTGTTAGCTTGCAAAGGGTGGGAAAACCAGCATACATCCTCGTTACATCCTCCTTGCTCCCTTTGCAAACCCCAGAATCCAAACACCAATATAACATGTGACAAGATTTACCTGAAGCAGGTGGCTTTGCTTAGTCCAAGTTTTTGCAATGCAAACAGGATGTCAGTCTCAGAGCACTAACGGCAGGACAGCTTTGAATGAGAGGTCACCTTGCTTTGCTGAGGAGGAGATTGAATCTTGTCATATCTATTCACATGTGTGACAATCTCTTTGCTCTTGCTGTCGAGATAAGCAAGCGCACGCACACACACGAGCGGAACCGGCTCAGTCGACCAACGGTCGACCAACCGGTGCCTGCATAGATCAGCATGCAATGTCACCTGTATACCCACCATGGTATGGACTTTGTATGGACTATCTATTTTACCTTATCTCGTTCCTTGACTCTTTGACATGATCATATGCAACTCGTTGATAGTGCTCTACTCACTTCATCGGACACAATAGCGATTATCATATATATATTGTACCATTCGACACAGAGCACCTCAGTCCGTTGTACCACACGCGACTGAGGTGAGCCTTTCATATCGTACTTACTACCTACTCAAGCTGACCGTACATAGTATCGTTGTCCCTCGATAGGTGAATATTACCTAGTCCATTGTACCGCACGCGACTGAGTATCGTTGTCCCTTGATAGCCATGTGCCTCATCTTTTGCGCTCATTTCTATTAGGTTAAGAGCCCTGATTCCTCAAAAGATTGATCAGAGACTCACTATACTTCGTCACCATGTCCACCACTGTCCCCATCACCACTGATACCCTCCCGAACAATGTTCCGAAGCTCGACGTCAAAGGCACCAACTGGGCCATCTTCAGCTTCCGCTTCCAGGTCGCCGTCGATGCCAAGGAACTGTGGGGCCACTTCAATGGCAAAACTGCAAACCCAAATCATCAGGCGACAGCTACCCAGCCGCTAACCGCCGATCAGATCACTGAAAACAATAAGTGGTTGAAGGATGAACGTATGGCAAAGCATCTACTGACACAGCACATCCTGGACTCGACTGTGCTGCATATCCAGAAGCTAGCCAACGTAGCTGCCATGTGGGCAGCAATCAAGATGGAGTATACTGAAAAAGGCGCATACGCACAAACTGATTTGTGCACACAGTTCCTGGACTTGAAGTTGCCGAAAGGCGGTGACACCCATCAGTTCCTAGATGGGCTACGGACGAAACGTGAAGAATTAGCTGCTGTTGGTGTGGATATTGACGAGAACGATTACCGCTCAACGATCATAAAATCCCTCCCAAATCATCTTGCCAACTTCGCATCGAGCCAGCTCACTGCTGCACGGCTATTCACGACGAGTAAAACACTGGAACCCGATATGCTCATATCAGTAATTTCTGAGGAAGCAGATCGTCAGAAAGCAAAGTACCCACCACGTGCCGATAAGGATCGCGATTGTGACGAGGCGATGGCCGCTGGATCGTCGGATGGATCGCGCGGACGAGGAAGGGGCCACCGGGGCAATGGAAACTGCCGGGGGAACTCGAAGCGCAACCCACCTAAGTGTTGGGAATGCGGCTCCACTGAACATTTAGCAGCTTGGCACAAGAAAGAGGGGGACAAGAAACCTACCTCTAGCACAGATGTCGCAAACGTCGCGAGAGGAGGCTCTGATTCAGAGAATGGGGTCTTCGCAGTCTCGGACGAGCTGAGCGACGATGAATCCATCCCTGGCCTGTTGAAAACGGAGTCAGACGATGAAGGAGGAGATAGCGACGACTGGTTCTCTGTTACCGACGAAGACGTGTTTGAAGATGTCTGGGACCTCGAGGAGTCCCGAGAGGCAACGAGAGTCGAGAACAAAGTGTTCATCGACTGCCCCACACCTGTCAAAGAACCAGCAGACGTAGCTATGGAAGCAAACGATGGTCGTACCGAAGGTTATGCTGATTCCAGTCAAATCGAGCTTTTTGATTCTGGGACGACCCGCCACATCTCCCCGTACCGCGAGCATTTCGAAAACCTCACAGACATCCCGAACAAATCCTTCATTGCTGCAAATCGTCAGAAATTTGTCGCGACTGGCGTTGGCGACATGATTATCGAGGTACCAAACGGATATGACGTATTGCAATTGCGACTCACAGAGGTCTTGTTCTCACCGGAGGTGGGATATACCCTGGTATCTATCGGCCGTCTTGATGAGCTTGGGCTCTCGACGACATTCGCTGAAGGCTTCTGTACCATCCGTGGATCAGATGGCGAGATGATAGGAAGAATACCGCGTACCTCAAAGGGGTTGTACCGTGTTGTACACGAACACGAGACGGCGAGTGCTGCCACCCATACCGTAACGGTCATGGAGCTGCACAGAAAATTCGGCCACAT
>JBBPKJ010001080.1:0-13155 GCA_038089195.1 Brasilioporus rufonigricans | reverse complement strand
ATACCTTGTTGAGTAAGAAAAAAAGATTTGACCATGATGGTGATTGAAAATCAAGAAGTGTAGGTACTTTTTTAAACTCAGATATACAACTGAGATATATATCTTTGTTTGCACCAACAAAAAATCACTAGTATTCTATGATTTGGATGAGATTCTAGTCATCAGTTCAAAAGTGAAAAAAACCTTTCCATGGTATTACTATTTTACTTTGGCTATATCTGCACAGCCTTTGATCCAACTCATGTGACACATAGGGCATTCTTGTAGCCAAGAGTATGTACTATTTATAACTCCACCAAAGCTAAGTGAAATTCCCACACTGTCTGGCAGTATGCTTTACACACCACCAATTAAAGTCAACATGAAAAGGGTTCTGAGGTCACTGTATAAAGCACTCATCTCAGTTGCATGCAGTAGAATGGACTGAGGTGTTCCATGGTGAACAGTACAGTATACAGTATATATATTAAACACTATTGTGTCCAATAAAAGCAAGTAGAGGACTATCAATGAGTTGCATATGGTGATGTCAAAGAGTCAAGGTATGAGATAAGGTTGAATAGAAAGGCTGTACAAAGTCCATACAATGATGGATGCAGTATATAGGTGACATTGCATACTGGGCCATGCAGGCATTGGTTGATTGACCATTGGTCAACTGAGCCAGTTCTGCTTGTGTGTGTATGCACTTGCTTATTGTTAAAACTCAGACAACATGCTCCAAGTAACTCCAGAATGCTGGAGTTGTTGTATTGGTTGGTCCAGGACTTGGCTTCACCTTATGTGGTGTGCCTTGCATAGGTTCAGTGTCCTGATTTCAGAGGGTCAGAGGGTCAGAGGTCAGATGAGAGTTACTAAGAACTCAAGTTGGAGAAATGATGAACAAGACAAGGAGAGTCAAGTTCAGTCAGATAGAGTAGGACAAAGATGGACAGAGGTGGAAAATGTCAAGTTCTTTTTGATATTTAGACTGAGGTATACAGGACAGAGTACAGAGATTATATAGTAAGTTGGAGGCAGATTACTAAGATGGAAACAAGATTGGGTAGACATACAATGTGCAAAGGTATGAGGTTGACACAGGAGTGATGGAGCGTCAAGATAAAACAAGAATGGAGAGATGTCAGAATGACATAAGAACAGAGGTGTCAAAGGTCAGGGGAATTGAGATGTCAAGATGAAACATATCCAGAGATGTAAGTATGGAAGTGTGGAATGGGTCCAGAGAAGATAAGACAAGACTTAACAAGAATAGTTTGGAGTTGAATAAGATAGTCTGGAGTTATGTCTGGAGAACTCGAGTTTGACTCAGTGGAATCTGGTATATGACACTTATTTTGACAATATGATTAATATTTGGCTAGTAGTGCTGGCAGATGGATTGTGAGGACCTGCACCAGTCAAAAAGAATGCCATATGGCTAATACAGGTGCTGCATGACATAGGATTGAGCAGAGAACCAAGAGGTGGCCATGGGTCTGGTGAAGGCAGCCACTGGTAAAATCAAGGTCAGGAAGAAGGTCAATAATAATGGAAGTGGAATGGCCAACATAATGAAGATGTTGGAGATCATTCCATTTGCTAGTACATACTTGAACAATTTTGGTACTTACACTAGGTTACCATATTTGGACAACAGTATCCATTACCACATGTCTGTTCACCATGCTTCATCTAGTCTTGTATGTCAACTGGAGTTCTTCTAGACTCATGTTACAGAACAACAGTTCTTTTTCAGATCATGAGCCATGTCTAGCATGGAAATAAATTGGGACTCACCTCTGACCAAGATTACCTTGTTGCCATAAGATATCCTGGCCAAGTCTAAGACACCTGTTGCTTCCCAATATCAGCAAAACAATCTGTGGGATATACAACAACACTTCAAGCTATGCCCTCAAAAAATTGCCTAGGAGTTGGTATTCATGAAGACTTTGTTCTAAAAAAGATTTTGGCTCAAGTTGAAATAGAAAATGTTGTGTTCCATTTTCCCTATTTTTTCCTTATTTCTCTGTACAGCTCTTTATTACTGGGCACCTTTCCTTAGTGGCTATATGAGTGTATACAGCTCTGTCAATACAAGGGATGGTTTGCTGATGAAGCCATATCAACAGACCTGTTGCACAGATGCACAAGTGGAATACCACTTAGCACAGTTGGTCATCTCTATGCAGCTAGATTATCATATCAGGCACCCTGAGCCCCTTTTCAGATACTCCTAATGCTGATCCAAGCCTGAATCTCCCCCTGGCCCCTGTTCTGCAGGTTAGTACTTCATTATCTACCTAATATAACAATGACTACAATTATCCTGTAGTCTAATAGTAGCTTATTCAACTTCAACTTGAACATGAGAAAATGGGCTGACAACTTGTAATTGTTCTTGCAAAGCTGTTGGAGTTTGCTAGGTGTTTAGCTAGCAAGTTTGGACAGAAGTCCTCTACTAAGTCAATTAGCTAGATATGAATATAAGAAGCCAGAACCTTACCTTAGTTGCTGTCCAATGTAGACAATGTATGACTGAGGGAAGGGCTAAAATGAAGTTTGAAATCTAAATAAAAAGAGGGTTGAGATGTGGTCATATCAACTCTGCTGAACTCCATAAGTTGAATAACAGGAAGTCTGAGGTTAAATGAATAAGTCTAGTGAAGTTCAGTAAAGTAAATGGAATATAAGAAGAATACATACAAAGATAACTCTGGAGGTCATCTTTAGAGATTGTCCAGAGTATGTCTGGAGTAGATTTAATTAGGCATGGAGTCAGTGGATTCTAACAAATGCCACCATGTGCAAACCAAACTTCTATAATAACCTACTCATCCAAGAAGAAATTGCTTTTTGCAACAAACACTAGAAGAAGCTCTGAGGGAAGGTGGAGTACATTCTAAAGCATCAAGAAGGGCATGAGGAGCACAAGGAGCACAAGAAACTTAAGTACACCCAGTTAAAGACTCAGAAGGATTGAAGGAGTAGAGATGATGAAGATGAGAACATGAAAGTCCATTGTATTATGGTCATGCCACAGGAATCAAAAATAGCAAGCCAATTGGACAATAAAATGACTGCTGACATTGTGAACCTGAATTTCATCAGTGCTAGGCCAGCAAGGCCAGCAAACATGTCATATGAGCCAAATAGCATTCTATTATATCCTAGACTTCCATGTCCAATCCTGGTCCCTTCAAATCCATTCTGACCCACTTCAAACACATTTGCATCATCTCTATAACATCTCTAGTACAACTTTGTATCAACTTTGGTTCCCCTTCCTATCTCTTCTGCAGTTCTTCATACTTAGTCTCTTATCTTGAGTAAACATCAATGACTTTGTTTCCTACATTTTAACCTTGTTACATGATCTTGTTACTCAAATGATTATGATTCATTATTATATTAGTCAGAACTCCAGATACATGTGCTTGCTTAGGAGCACAGCACTGAGGCTATGCTCCAGTATACTTTATCTCTAGTATTTCCTTTTGACTCCAGAATTACTAATCTGTTATCTCCTTTGTATTTAAACTCTGTAGAAGTCTGAAAAGTACTTCTTAGTTTGAAGTTATTGAGATAGCTAGCTGATCTCCCTCTTTGACTCAACTTAACTTGATGTTCTCCTTGTCACATGAGGTGAAGGCAAAGTTCCACCTGACCCTATTGGAGAACAGACCATTACATAGTACATACCTACACTCCACTATACTACACTCATTAGGTTACCCTTTTCAGACACTGCTCACTTACTCTATACTGCACTGCACTGCACCTTTCCTCTAGTCTATTGCCACTCAACTGGAGGTAAGCTATACTTACATACTATTGTTATCACTCACACTGATGTACATGGGACTTACTGTTCTTACAATCTAGGTACATAATATAGTCTATTGCCACTTGACTGGAGGACTTACTGTCCTTATGATCTAGCTCTAGCTCACCCAGTCTCTAATAGGTTATGAGCCCTGCATAGCATAGGTTACCAGAAATACCTGCTTTTCAATACAGACCTAGGCCCCAAAGCAGAGCAAGCTGCATCTTGTAATGCAGATAGCTTCGACACAGACAGCGCAGCTAGGACAATGGTTTCTTCTTCCGGGAGGTACTCATGAAGAGACACTGCGTCTGGCAAGCAAGGTGACAGGACACTGAGTCCAACGATGAATAGACTTAGCCTTAGACAAAGGTGATGACGAGCTGTATAGGTGACAGCAATGACAAGGACACGATGTCCAGACAAGCCTTAGGCAAGGCAACAAAAAGTGAGGAGAAATGCTGGATTGCGACGAGCTAGGCAGAACCAAGCGAGAACTAGCTAAAGTTACAGGACGACTTTAGCTATCCTTATATATGAGTTACAAGAGTTTAGGGCAGGCATGGAAATGAATAGAACAACATGGAACAAAAGAATGCATCATCACCGCACAGACCAGCTGACAAACAATGATGAACTAAGCAAGAATACTGGACTCGAACCAGCAAAGGAATTAGCTTAGCCATGGATGAGAAGGAACACGCAACATCATAAAGAGAGGTGTTGTAGGAGGTTAGAGGTCCAAGTAAACAATACTAGAAGAGAGGAGAGATCAAGATGTTATCAGAGTACAGGATAAGGAGAAAAGAATAGTAACTGCAGTGAGGAATAGGGTTTAGATGATCGTGTTGGAAGGACAAAAGAAATAAGTGACAGCGCAAGTACACAACCATAACATTACCCCCTTCGTAGACTTGTGTCCCTGGCACAAGATTCTCAAGAGCAGTCCACTTGATTGGTGCTTCCAAAGGTAAGGTGTTCATCGTCACCAAAGTCCCTGACAGTGCAATCATCAATGAGATGTCCCAGCTGGTTACAGTTACCACAGCGGCAGTGGAGACAGACTCTGGTCCATGGCCCCAGTGAGAGCAAAAGTCGCATTGGGAGAGGAGGCAACAGATAGGGGGCAGGGAGGGGATGGAAGAGTGTGGAAAGGAGAGGATAGGATACACCTGTGGACGGTGGTCCAATGCAGGTCAAGGTAAGTTAGATGGTCAGGGGACAGGACATCAAGAGATAGGATATGAGTGGAAGCTTCGCTACCAGTAGATGAGATAGGGGAGGCTAAGTGGGCGATCAAGGGAGGGCGTTGGAGTGGATCAGGAGACAGAGGGATGGTGGGAGAGAGGGGTTGTGTGGTCACAAGTGGTAGTTCTAGGTAGTGGTTGCGCTCATCCTCGGTGAGGGAGTAGAAGATAGGCAAGAAGGTATTGGAGAGGTCTGCAGGATTTAAAGAAGCTATAAATTGATCAAAACCTAAATCATGTAAAAGGTCTATGGCTGTGATGGGGCTGGCAGACAGCATGGTAATCATGGAAATGTCAAAGAGATTGTCTACGGGGTCAGGTTTCAAGTTTATGTAAGCATGGAATACTTGTCGAGAATGGTAATAAAGATGTAGCGCAGAATGAATAGTAGTTTGAGTAGGAAAGGCAGGGAGGCGCTCCAGGTGATACATAAGAGGCGTGTTTTCCAGGATTCTAGCATAGAGGAGACAACAAGGAAGTTCCGGGAGGAGGGCAGGCTGGATGGGGTGGCAGGGAGTGGCAGGGAGGGACATCTAGTAGTGGTACGGGCAGGAGTTGATACGGCAGTAGCACTGATGGGATGATGCGTGTTTGGATAGGAATGTGAGATGGAAGGGCACTCCAGGGACAAAGACCTTATACTGGAACTGGGGGTGGGAGAAAGTGGCAAAGACGCAGTTGATGGGTTTCATGTGACAAGATGATGGAGGACAGATCCAGGGTAGACATGATGGATGATTTTAAGGAGGGCGATGGTGATGAATAACAAGGCGGTGCAAATGAAGATGAGGAGGAGATAGAAGGGGAGAGTGAAGCGGTTCATTGGAGGTTCCTGGTTACCTTGTATTCCTTAAGTATATCTGTGATGTTACTAAGGTTTGATTCGGGTTCCCAGGTGTTTTCCAACATCGTGTAACCAGTCCATTTGATGAGGTATCTCCTTCGTCTTCCAATCCCATGATGGGCTAGGATGGCCTCGACTTCATATTGTTCTTCATTGTTGACAATGTCAGGAGGGGGAGAGGGGAAGGTGGGTCCGTATTCAGAGGATGTGCGGTAGGAGGATAGTTTGGACGCATGGAAGGCGTCGTGACATTTCCAGGTAGGGGGAAGTTTGAGTCGGTAGGTGAGATTGGAGAGGACTTCAGTGATCTCGAAGGGTCCCACTCCTTTTGGGGCAAGTTTCTTAGATGGGTAGGGGAAGCAGAGGTTAGTGGACTCTAACCAGACCTTATCTGCGGTTTTCCATGGACAGAAGGTGGAGGAGATGCGCTCCTTCATCAGTTGCTGTGTCTTCTGATGAGTGGCGAGGGCTTCATCTTGTGCCTTGAAGATGATGGATAGGCGGGTTTCTAAGGCAGGGAGGAAGGTTCTTCCAATTGGTGGGTAGGAGCGGGGTTTGTATCCCATCATGAGATGGAATGGCGTTTGGTGGGTTGAGGAGTGGGTGGCAGAGTTGTGGGAGAATTCAGCTAGGGGGCGTAAATCGGCCCATTGATGGGGGCATCCATCGCAGAAGATGTGGAGATATGTCTCGAGTTCCTGGTTGACTCATTCAGTTTCTCCATCAGTCTGGGGGTGGTAGGTGGAGGACAGCTTTATATTGTAGGATAGAAGACAGGCGAGTTCTCTAGCAAAGGCAAAGGCGAACTGAGGGCCTCAGTCAGAGATGCAAGTATCGTGGATACTGAATCGAGGGAAGACATTTCTAAAAAAGAGGTCTGCAATACTGGCAGCATCAATCGTTTTGGGACAAGGGAGGAAAATTACCCCCTTCGTAAGACTGTGGTCAACCATGACCAATACAGAGTCCAAGTCACGGACGGGGGGGAGACTGGAGATCAGGTCAATCGAGATCTGCTGAAAGGGGTGGGTAGCAGCGGAGGGGAGGGGAGATAGCATGGGGACAGTGGGGTGGATGTTGACCTTGTTGGCTTGGCACGTAGGGCAGCTGGCAATATATTGGCAGATGTAGGTGCCCATACCGGGCCACCAGTAGTCTTGTTGGAGGCGTTGCTGGGTGCAGAAGATACCTTCATGACCTCCAGCAGGGGAGGCATGAAGGGAAGAGACAAGGTCGTGGCAGGCATTCTTGGGGACGTAGAGGCAGCTTTTGAAATAAAGATTCTGGCTGTCATATAGCCAGTTGGAGGGAGAGGAGTTCTGGAATAGCAACGAGCCTTCAGTGGTGGCATCGATGGCATGTTTAATGAGGGGATCTGTGGAGGACGAGCATTGCATTTTTGATTGGAGAGTGAGGTTGAGGGCACATATGACAGTGTGGTCTGGTATGATGGATGATTCAACATTGTCGAGGGAGGTGTCAACTTGGTCCTTTTGGGACAAGGCATCAGCAGGGGCCATCTTAGATCTGGGAGTAACATCCCAGATAATGTCAAAGTCCTGTAAAAAGATACTCCATCTCGCTTGACAGTGAGACAGTTTCTGAGAGGCATGCATGTAGGACAAGTTCTTATGGTTGGTGATGACAGTGATGGGGTGGCTGGTTCCTTGGAGGTATTGATGCCATTCTTCCAGGGCAAGGATGGTAGCAAGGAGTTCTCAGTCATAGATGTCATAGTTCCGTTCAGCAGACCCAAGGGTCTTGGAGAAATACACACAAGGGTGGAGGTTGCCATTGGTGTCTGGCTGCATTAATACAGCACCCACCACTGTGAGGGACGCATCAGACATTATGGTAAACAGTTTGGTGGTGTCGGGAAGGATGAGGATGGGGGCAGCAGTGAAGACCTTTTGAAGAGCACAGAAAGCGGACTCCTGATTGGGTCCCCAGACCCAAGGCTGCTTTGCCTGTGTAAGGAGATGGAGGGGGGCAGCGACGCTAGAGAAGTTGGGGATGAATTTGCGATAGAAATTACAGAAACCTATAAAGGAGCATACTCCTTTGATGTTGGATGGGGGGTTCCATTTGGTGATGGCGGCAAGCTTGACAGGGTCCATCTTGGCAGATCCGCTGCCAACAATCATGCCGAGGTATTCAACCTCAGGGACATTGAAGGTGCATTTTGAGAGCTTAAGGGAGAGGTGGAGATTGCACATCCATTCTAGGACACGTTTAGTGTGAGCGTGATGGACGGAAAGGTCGGTGGAGTGAATGAGGATGTTGTCCATATAGATTACTAACCATCCTTCTGCGACGAGGTCGTGGAAGGAGTGGTTCATGAATGCTTGAAATGTGGCAGGAGAGTTGCAAAGTCTGAAGAACATGACTGTCGGTTCAAACAGTCCTAGGGGGGTGATAAAGGCGGCTTTTCAAGTATCCTTGGGGCATATATGGATGTTGTTATAGCCCCATCGGATGTTGAATTTGGTGAACAGGGTTGAATCTTTTAGCTTGTCAATGAGGTTGGAGATCAGAGGAAGTGGGTAAGCATTCTTGACAGTATGCTCGTTTAGGTAGTGGTAATCCTGGCAGGGATGAAGGGATCCATCCTTCTTTGGGACAAAGAAGAATGGGGCAGCTTGGGGGGACTTGGATGGGACTATTTGTCCAGTCTTCAGGTGTTCTTTGATGAATGCCTTGCAGGCTTCCTGTTCCTGTGGGTTCAAGGGGTAGGTTTTGGCAACATGAGGGGAGAAGGACGTTTTTAGTTCTATAGCATGGTCAAATGGGCAGGATGGGGGGAGGAGGTCATGGGTCTTCTTGGTGAAGACATCGGTGAACGAGTTGAAAGTGGAGGGAAGGGTTTGCTGTCCCTTCTGGGCTTGGCTGGCAATTTCAGTGGAGAGGGTGGTTTTACAGATGTACTCCCCTTTTAGCCAGGCTTCTCGCTTGCGTAGTCAAGAATTGATCTTTTTGTCGGGGTCTATTCCTAGCCATCAGATTAGGTAGCGGGTGGGGGTAGGGTCGAACAGTGTTTGCTTTGGTCAAGACAGTTCAGGGAGAGAAATGGTCCCAGCAACCCAATCGATCTTTGGGTTGACAGAGCAGAGCCAGGGCATCCCTAAGATCACCTGGGCTCTTCCACATCCTACGACCATCAGGTCCAGGGATTCTTCATGGTCAGGGAAGGTGAGGCGAGCAGTGGCAGTTTTCGTGATGGATCTGGATTGATTCTTGGTTCTGTTGACATTGTAGGCTTTGACAGCCTTAGCGAGGGGGTGGGTTGGCAAGGAGAGGCGGTGGACGAGGGACATATCGATAAAGTTTCCAGATGCCCCACAGTCGATAAGGGCAGAGGTGGCGATGGTTTTGGCTCCATGAGAGAGAGAAAGTAGAACTCATATTGTCTTCTCAGAGGGTTGTGCTAGTAGTACAGGAGCGATAACATGAGGAAGGGGAGATGTCGGAACATCCTTCCTTTTCAAAAACCCTCATCCTTGACCATGGTTGTCGACTGGACGACTTCAGCTTCTTTGCTGTTTTCATCAAAACAAGTATGGAGGACTTGCATGATCTGCTGCGGATCTTTTCCTTCGGCCTTCAGCCTATGGATATACTGGGTGAGTTCAGAGGGTTGAGTGACTTCAACAGTCTGAATGCGAGAGGAAGACTGAGCGGGTTGTTTCCCGTGAGGTTTACTAGGGTACCCCAGGTGATTACAGGTGGAACAGTTGGGCTTCTTACAGACAAAGCAGAGACGGTCGTGAAGGCAGCAAGCCTTTTCTATGGGGGAGAGGTTGAGAGCATCAATATCCATGGCATTTGGATCTTTAGCATGGGCAGGGAAGATACGGTTACCTCCCTTCAGGATGTTGTTACCCATCTCGAGATGCGTGGTGAACTTCTTAGTGTCGTCAACCCACTTCTCGTAGGTGACGGGGAGTGTTGACTGGGAGTAGATGAGGTGACGGAGGGGTGGGTATAGCCCTTTGGCAAACTTTTGGCAAATGGTGGCAGGGTCCTTGAGTTGGGTGCAGAGAACAGCATTGGAGAACTCTTGGACATACTTCTGGAGCATGTAGTCGTCAATGATCTGGGGATTCTTAGAGTTTCAGATGGGATTCTGATGAAGGACATCAAGGGCTTCTCTGGTGGCTCCCTTGGTATCGTATGGGACAAAGATGGATTCAAAGTCGGCGACGACCTTGTCAAAGGTCTTTTCTTTGGCTCTGGTGGTGGGGTTCTGCAGGATGTGGTACCATTTCTCGGCGAAGTGGACTCCTGGTCCTCCACCCATCTTGTTTAAGAGAGTGTAGATTTTCGGGAGATTGAAGGTGAAGATGCTGCTGTTGGTGTCAAAATGGCCCTTCATGGTGCTGATCCACCATGTGGCCTTCTGGGCATCGCCGGTGAAGTCAGCGGGGAGAGTGGACTTTAATTTGACAGGTTTGGGTGTGGTGGTCATGGCAACAGGGGATGGGGAGCGAGATGGTAAGGCAGCTGGGATAGAGGTGATCCCTGGGTTATGGATGATGGTGGTGGACAACGGTGGAGCATCAGGTAGCTCGATATCAGAATCTCCAGACTCAACAGTGGGGGATTGCTCGTGACTGGCGAGTAGCCTTTGCAAGGCTCTTTGGGAATACAATGGTGATGGGCGTGACAACAGTGTGCTAGAGGATCCGGCAATCCTACGACGAGGTGGTTGATTGGCAATGGTGACTTACTCTGTGAGAAGAGAGTCGGAGGGACAAGCTAGTTCTTTTGTAACGTGGATAGCTTCGACGCAGACAGCGCAGCTAGGACAATGGTTCCTTCTTCCGGGAGGTACTCACAAAGAGACACTGCATCTGGCAAGCAAGGCAACAGGACACTGAGTCCAATGATGAATAGACTTAGCCTTAGACAAAGGCAATGACGAGCTGTATAGGTGACAGCAATGACAAGGACACGACGTCCAGACAAGCCTTAGGCAAGGCAATGAAAAGCGAGGAGAAATGCTGGATTGCGACGAGCTAGGCAAAACCAAGCGAGAACTAGCTAAAGTTACAGGACGACTTTAGCTATCCTTATATACGAGTTATCCTTATATACGAGTTACAAGAGTTTAGGGCAGGCATGGAAATGAATAGAACAACATGGAACAAAAGGACAAATCATCACCACACAGACCAGCTGACAAACAATGATGAACTAAGCAAGAATACTGGACTCGAACCAGCAAAGGAATTAGCTTAGCCATGGATGAGAAGGAACATGCAACGTCATAAAGAGAGGCATTGTAGGAGGTTAGAGGTCCAAGTAAACAATACTAGAAGAGAGGAGAGATCAAAATGTCATCGGAGTACAGGATAAGGAGAAAAGAATAGTAACTGCGGTGAGGAATAGGGTTTAGATGATTGTGTTGGAAGGACAAAAGAAATAAGTGACGGCACAAGTACACAACCGTAACACATCTGAGGGCCCAACCATGTCCCAATATACATTATAAGGCCACATGGACCACCCACAAGGCAGCATAGGCACCCTCCATCTAGCCTAGTTCACACCAAATCAGGCTGCAGGCATCTCACTACCTCCCTTGTGCACTAACTCTCATTCACCATCACCCCATCCAACTGTCACCATCACTATTGATAAACCAACAGCAAACAAAAACAAAATACACTTCATGCTGAAAAAATCCATTGACACATCCAAGTACACCCATCTCATCTGCATTAAATCCAAACTCAATGGATCAAACTATATTACATGGTTCATGATAGTACAATAAGCAATACAGAGCACCTTGCTCCACCAATATCTAACTCCCAACTTTCTACCACCTGAACCAAGTGGCCAATCCCAGAACATTCACTAGGCAAGAGCAAATATATTTGTTTGCTCAGTCCTAACAACAACAATGACCAAGGAGGTTGCTGCCCAAATAGAACATCTACAATCTGCCATGGAAATGTGGTAAGAGGCATGATACCTATATGCAGGAACAATAGTGATGGACTGGATGCTGACCATCACATCACTTGTCACCATATGATATGCAAATGGTGACAACATCACCATATACATAGCCACAATGAAAGGATATAGGTAGGATCTTATCCTGATGAACCATGATGTCACAGATGAACTATTCACCTGCTTTCTACAGATATCCATGCCCCAAACATGGAACTATGTGTTTGCCACACTACCAGAGCAATATATGTACAGTGACTCCAAAAACTGTTGCAATGTTCATCTCAAATGCAAAGTATATAGTGTCCTGCTGGTATATGTGGGAATTACACTTAGGTTTGGTGATACTAAAGTTAGTACTTACAAATGGCTATAAGTGGGTTTATTGATCATGTGATTTTGTTTAGGGCTGGCTAAGATATGGCCATTTCAATATGACTCCACCATTGTAATGGTTCTTTCACTTTTGAAATCAGTAAGGTATTTGAGATATATTAGTACTTGGTATAGCCTTCCTTTACCTTGAGTACTGCCTGAATCCTTCTAGGTGTACTTTCAATCAACTTCTGACATTCTTCAGCAGCTATTTCCTCCCATACCACCTGAATTCTTTTCCACAACTCCTTCATCCCTTTAGGAGGGTGTTCATGCTCTGCAAGCCTTCTTTTAAGAGATGTTCAATGGGATTCAGGTTAGAATATTGTGCAGGCCACACCATAGTCCTAAACTCCTGCTCCTCTAGCCACTCCCTGATCTTTTTTCAGATGTGCTTGGAATCATTGTCTTGCCAAAAGTTGATATTAGAGGAATGAAGACCATAAAACTCAAAGGTGTTCATGAGCTCATCCTTCAAAATCTGAAGGTAAAGGTCTCCATCTATTCTATCATCAATCTTAGCAGCATATCCAACTCCCTGCCAAGTCATACAGCCCCAAATATAATCAAATATCATGTGATCTCCTCAAGATTCTATGTCTCAAATCAAAAGTAAAAAAACTATTGCAATGGTGTTGTTATATTGAAATGGCCACATCTCAGACTTTAGTCTAACCAAACATAAGTGAAATTCCCACATATACCAGCAGGACACTGTATACTTTACATTTGAGATGAACATTGCAACAGTTTTTGGAGTCACTGTACATCAACAGAAGTAGAACAACAAATCAGGGATAAATACGGCATATGCTCAACCAAATTGACCTCATCCACCACCTTTACCACTACCTGCAACCCAAAATCCAAAAACAACAACACCAGACTTAGCTGTGTACTAATACCTGGCCAACCCTTCT
>JBBPKJ010001079.1:0-13160 GCA_038089195.1 Brasilioporus rufonigricans | reverse complement strand
GCCTGGACGAGAGCGATATCAACAAGGCCTCTCTTGATGTCTACAAGGAGCACCTCGAAACACCTTTCCTGGAGGCAACCGAAAAGTACTATCAGCAGGAATCCGAAGCGTTCCTTGCGGAGAGCAGCGTCTCTGACTACCTGAAGAAGGCTGAAGAGCGTCTCAGGGAGGAGGAGGATCGTGTGGACCGTTATCTGAACACGGAAACGCGGAAACAGCTCGTCAGCAAATGCGAACATGTCCTCATTCGGCAGCACTCTGAACTCATGTGGGAAAGCTTCCAAAATCTACTCGATTACGATAAGGATGAAGACCTGCAACGGATGTATGCACTGCTATCACGGATTCCAGAGGGGTTGGAGCCGCTAAGGAAGAAGTTCGAGGGACATGTCAAGAAGGCCGGGTTAACGGCGATTTCAAAATTGATTGGAGAGGGTGCGGAAGGTGTCGATGGTCTGGACCCCAAATCCTATGTCGATGCATTATTGGAGGTGCATCGTAAGAATTCGGAGACGGTGACACGCAGCTTCAGAGGTGAAGCAGGGTTCGTTGCTAGTCTTGACAAGGCTTGCAGAGAGTTCGTCAACCGCAATGCTGCAACGGGGACGTCGACCACGAAATCGCCAGAATTGCTTGCCAAGCATGCTGATATGCTGCTGAGGAAGAATAATAAGATGGCGGAGGAGGAAGCCCTCGAGGGTGCACTCAACCGTGTGGTAGGTTCTATTCGATTCTTGTGTTCGTCTCGCCTGTTGATGATGTGCTGTAGGTGATTCTGTTCAAGTATATTGAAGACAAGGATGTCTTCCAGACATTCTACACCACGAAGCTGTCGAAACGACTCGTTCATGGCGTGTCCGCATCGGACGAGAGTGAAGCCAGTATGATATCCAAGTTGAAGGAAGGATGCGGTTTTAAATACACCAACAAACTCCAACGCATGATTACTGGTGTGTTTTGCGTGTCATCACTTGTTGTTTTGGCAATGACACGGCGTGGACAGACATGAAACTGAGTAAAGACTTGACTAATCAATTCAAAGAGCGAATGCAGCGAAACCACGACGACATGGACATAGACTTTAGTATTATGGTGCTTAGGACCCATTTTTGGACCCTCGACGCCCCTAACAATGACTTTATTGTCCCGCCCGAGATTTTGCCCGTGTATGATCGGTTCTCCAAATACTATCAAACTAGATATTCGGGTAGGAAACTCACATGGCTATGGAATTACTCGAAGAACGAATTGCAAACGAACTATCTCGACCATAAATATGTCCTGATGACGAGTTCGTACCAGATGGCGGTGTTGCTACACTACAACAATCGTGACATGCTTTCGTTCGAGGAGCTTGTGACAGCCAGTACGATTGGCGAGGATATTTTGATTCAAGTTTTGTTGCTCCTCGTCGAGGCCAAAATCCTGGTCAACGAGTCCGATCAATATGTTTTGAACCCTAGTATGCTTCAGATCAGATCATTGTTGCCTCTTTGTTTACCACTGTGTAGATTTCAGGTCCAAGAAGATCCGCGTCAATCTGAACCAACCGACCAGGGTGGAAGTGAAGGCGGAATCGTCTGAAGCCCTCAAGATCGTCGATAAAAGTCGCGAATATGCGATTCAAGCGACTATCGTCCGGTATGCCTTTCTCTCCTCCGCTGGGTCGACATGCTAATTTCTTGTCTCCCAGCATCATGAAGGCGCACAGGACGATGGAGAGCCAACCTCTGATACAGGAAGTCATATCGCAGATCTCGCAGAGGTTTGCCCCTAAGATCGCCGACATCAAAAAGGTAAGTGACCGACATTGCGTCGTGGTCTCGTTTGAACTGACTTGACCGCCGATAGGCGATTGACACGCTTGCAGAAAAAGAGTACATTGAGCGAGTGGACGGCACGAGGGACACGTTTGCATATGTCGAATAGATGGGATGAACGTTTTCATTGCTCCCCAAGTCCCGAAAGGGAGGTGTTCGCTTCGAATTTCAGGCAGCATGCGAATTTTGTTCTTGTTTGTACGTAGCCTTTATTGTCGTCCAAGTTGATCGGCACGCATGTGAGTATCTCTTTGACAGGTCACCAATGACTCTCAGTCATCGTGTCATAGTTATTTACACTCGATGATATCGAATAATAACGAATGTATGAAGGGGGCTATGAGGAGGTTCGGGAAGTCAGTACGGATGAACAGGAGTAATGGAGTAAAGAATAATACAAGCGCAGGGGACGATGATCTCGCACGCTCGTCAAAGCAACAATTGAAAGGTCCGAAAGCTACAGGAGGGAAGTGAGTATAGCGTAGGATGTGGTATGACCGACCGACATTAAAGCACATCCAGTATACACACGCTGCCTATCAGCTTGTCCAACAGTGCCGGCGTGATCTCGTTTACTTGGACGGTGATCAGACTCTCCGCAGCGACCCTCTTGTATGCTGCCACGTTGTTAGGGTCCGGTGTGAGTAACAAGGCCCCAAACGGCTGTCTTAGTCGAGCGAGAACTCGGAGAGCATGCAATTGTTTGTCAATCTCTGCCAGAGTCGAAGGGGGCTGGAGAGATTCTGTATCGGAAGGGGGTCGGGGAAGTGATGTGTCTGAAGCGGATTGGGGAAGTACTACGTCTCCGTGGGGTGTCGAGATCTGTCCACCGAACAACTTGAAGCGCGGAAAACGCAGCGATAGCGGTGTGTTCGAGACTACCGAAGGGATGTCGGAGGGACCAGGGCGTGACGGCAGCTCGCCTATCAAGGAATACTGATCGCCCGTGTTCTTCTCCAGTGTGGTCTCAGGCGCACTTCCATCAGGCTGTCGATCGAGGAGAAAATCAATCCAGGGGTGAACGAGAGTCAGAGAGTTGCATTGGGAGAGGTCCTCTTCGGTCTTGATCTCCACAATTCCTAGTCCAGTTGTCCGTGCACGGAAAACTCGTTCCGAGCTATCGTGAGAAACCGATAAGGGTCCAAGTTTGAAAACGATGGACGGAAGCTTCATCCGTTGTTCGTAGAACGATGGTACAGGGAGCTCATTGAGTCGATCATATAATCTAGTGACCGGGGTGAGATTCAGTGAAGCATTGTGCATTCTGGCGATGGCGGTCTCCATGTCGATCCCCGTGATTGGGGGCGGAATGTACGAGGTTGGTAACTGGCTGAACACGGCGATCTGGGCCGGAAGACAGCTATTGAAACCACCAGGTCTCCCTGTCCATGCAAGGATACCTGTGTCTCCTGAGCTTGTCAACAGCTTAGCCAGTAACTGCCCGAGTGCCCTGTCCCCTTCGCCGTATACAACTGGCATGGAAAGAGAGAATATTCCAAGCAGCGAGTAGGCTGCGTCCTCGACCCGTGTTGATTGGCGCATCGAAGCCAGACGAAGCTTCTTTCGTATGTCTCCCAACCCTGGCCGGAGTGACATCAAGGCCTGTACAGAGATACCTGTTGCTTCCTCCATCTCGGCAATGATCTCGGATGACATTTTGTGGTTTGGAATAGTAAGGTTCCTGTACAGCATCCAGTCCTTGTCGTAGAATCGTACCACCTTCGAGGCGTGGTATTCCTGAAACGTCCAGGCACGAGTGTTCCAGATGCTATCCGCCAGACGGCGCAACGGAACATCACATAGTAAAACAACCGTCAGGGTAGAGCTCTGGTACCACTGGAACATGGAGACCAGGGCCTCTTGGAGCGCAGAGGGATCTGCTTTGTTGATACAACAAGTATCGCTCCATGCCCAATGCAACCCAGCATCCCGTACGACTTCGCAAAACCTTCG
This sequence comes from Brasilioporus rufonigricans, assembly GCA_038089195.1. Lineage (NCBI taxonomy): Eukaryota > Fungi > Basidiomycota > Agaricomycetes > Boletales > Boletaceae > Brasilioporus > Brasilioporus rufonigricans. The sequence continues at coordinate 9,387 of JBBPKJ010001079.1, read as the reverse complement.
CAACTTGTGGTGAGTGGGAGCCTGCTCAAGCTTGTACACATCAGTCTTTTTGACCCTTTCAAATAGAGGTTCGTTGTCTTTCCACTTGTGCGAAAATGTGGCATAACGGTAGTACTGCCCAATTTCATCCTCGATGCGGAGGCGATCGATGTAAGTGGTTGTGGAAGAGATCAACTCATGAAAGATTGGTTGCGATTCGAACAAGAATGCTTGCTCTGGCTTGTCGAGGAGACGACCGGAGTCGGTATTAATGAGCACCAACGGAGACTCGCGAATGGTAATTTGAACGGCCTCGCGAATTGCTGCCTCTGTCTCCGCTGGTTTGATATACCGGCGAGAACGCTCTACGAGACGAAATCAACGGGGTATAAACGCCAGCATGAGGTCGTGACCCTCACCACGGATCTCTGGATCAGCGGACTCTAACATTTTCGAAAGCATCGTCTCGAATGCAACTTCTGCATCACCGTAGCAACCTGCTACACGTAAAGCTGCATGTTTCCTCTCGTACCCCAGTGGTGACGATGGATCGAGCATGATCACCTGGCGAGTCTCGATTGAGGGCAATCTTGAGTAAGACAAGATTAACGTACTTCATTCGCGTCACTTAATGCCACCTCCCACGAGCCCATATTAGCCTGAGCTTTGCTACGTTTTACGAACAGGGTTTGGGGTTTAATGGGGTTGAGGGATAATGCGGCCGAATACCAGATGATAGCTCTATCGTGCTGTCGAGTGCTCATCGCAACGTCCCCGAGTTCCTGTAGCTTTTCGCCGCACCAGTATTTCAAGTCTGATAATAGAGGACACTTAAAGAAGTGTTGCTTGTGACATATGCACGATCACTCACTGATAAACCATTTCATTTGTTTGACATCGGTTTCCTGTGATATCTCGCTCGCCATTTCTAACAAACACTCTGTCGCATCCGTGATACGGTCAGTGGCTTCCAGACGTTCACATACGACCCGATAGACGGCGAATCTCGGGGTGATGAACTTCAAACCAAGAGCATTAGGCCCCCAAGACGTACAAAGTAAAAAAGGATACTCACGGCAACAGCAGTAACCAAGGCCTCTCTCCAGGTGCGATTGATTAATGTCGCTTTTGCCCACTCCCTCAAAAGCGGTGTGAGGTTGGGGTGAAGGGTCGTCCAACTAGTGTCTCGGATTGTATTCGAGCCTGCATTACCATCGCTTTCCGGGGTGGAGAGACATTGTTGCGTGAAATCTGTTGGCACGATTGAACAGACAGTAAACGATTAGATAGAACGTAAGCTCACCGGAAACCCACTTGACGATGGCTTCGGACGACCACGCCTCCTTTTCAAAGGTACGCACTAGCTCTAAAAGAGATTCGCTTGCATCTTTTGTGCGACCTGCTGAATAGAGGGCCTCACACAGACGCTGTCCAACTGTAACGTCGAGATTATCAAATTTCCTTTCGGGTGTCTGCAGGTATGGCCAGCGAAGTCGATACATTGCCATATACCCCTCAGGAAACTTACCAAGGAGATCACAGACGAGGGTCGACTGTCATACCGTCCCATTTGGGCATGTGCATGCTCGAATGACCGTATCGCGTTGTCGTAGCTGCCGCTCTCCATATACAAATTTCCAAGGAAAAAGTAAGCGTATGCCAACGAAATTGGATCCTATGAAGAGACAAGTAAAAGATGTCCAGACACGCCGTAAGTCAACACGATCCTCACGCTGCAAGATGGACTTTGAATGGTAATGGTCCCTTCTTGTCCACAGACTGCGAGAAGCTGTCCATCGGGGGAGAATGCAATTGAACAAATGTCTTCCGGATACTGGATTTGACCGATCTGGGAGTGAGTTGACGTGTCCCAGAATGTTACAATACACTTCGTAGCGTATGCGATGAATCCCTCGTGTTTTTGTAGCACAATGCGCGAGAGGTTGTTGGTGTCAGGAACTGGCCATTCAGAGACTGTTGATCCTGTAGACACGTCGAATTCCACGATTTTACCGTCGGACACGACAAAGAGGTGGCTGTCGAGCCAAAGGAGACCGGTGTTGTACCATGGGATTACTGCTACTTGGATATTGAGGAGCAAGCGGCCATCATTGCTGTCCCAGAGTCGGACACAATTGGGAGTGGCTGTCGCGATTCGACCCCCGTGCGGGGAGTATTTCGCTGTTAAGACCTGGTTCTCGTGACTGAGTGTGTGTACTCGTTTGCGAGTCTCGAGGTCCCACACTACGGCTGTGTGGTTCAACGATGCGGAGACGAGTTGGGTCGAGTCAGGCGAGAAATCAACGCCGAAGATGCTCTCGCCGTCCTCATTGCCCTCAAGGACTCGTTCGTGTGTCATCGTGTCCCACCAGCACACATTACCCAGAAATGTCCCTGCAGCAATCCACCTCCCATCGTTGGACACAGCGAGACAGTAGACATGCTTCGCTTCCATCGTTGCGACGTGTTTTCCTAGCCATACTCGAACCCCTTTGTTCCAGTGGCCGCTCACGAGATACTCGCCATTCGCAGAGAATGACACTGCTCGTAATCCACCACCGGCGTTGAATTCAATGGGCGGGGAACGCTCTTGTCCGATAGTGAGCTCAAATGCAACTCCACCTCACCAATACGCACCTGTCATCGTCGATGGTGGAGTTATCAGCGACACGATGTAGGAGAGTAACGGAAGAAGTCAACAAAGAGCTGTGCGCATACTGCCCTGTTCGCATCATGTCTACGTTGGTCCTCATTGATATAGACAAGTGCACACACCCCAATTATATGGTATAGCGCGCTTCGTCTGTCAGTATCAGATGTATATGCTCAATCCACGTGGATACTCCGAGTCGGCGTACTCGGCGTCCTTTCTTATCTTGTTGATCTCGCGTCTCACTCCATTTCTACACCACAGTCTCCGTCAAGGTATCGCGGATTCATGGCATGCAATCTCGCATGCCGCGCTCCGTGTGTACGAAAGTCTCGAGTCATCATTTCAAAGTCTTGCGTGACTATGGTCCATACACCGTACTTGGACCAACCTCAGCCAAGACGGGAAGCGTAGCATTGGCAAGGATAGTCCGGAGCCAGGCCCGAATGTACCAACGTACTCAGAGTGTTTCCACACTTTCGGTAGTCGTGCGTGCCGCCTAGAACGGATGTAACCGCGCACCAGATACTCGACCAACACCCACTTTTTGTGCATAGCATACAGCACGAATTGGCCATCCCAGCACATCGTGTTTCACCGTGGAATAGTCCAGTCAAGAGTGCTCACTGGTGGGACCTCACATTGGCAAACAAGAACACAGCAGAATGGATGCCTCTGATCATGGCAACACCCACCGACTTCTATGATAGTAACCAGGAGGTATTCTCCAATCTCACCTGACAAGTGGTAAGTTCATAGTTAAAACGCTGTGACTCGTTCCTCGATGCTCCCTAGGTGAGATGCTCAACGTCGATGTCAAGTCCAGAAGCCCATCTCCCAATATTGTGCGGGGAAAACTGTCCTATTCAAGCCAGGCCTCGCTGTGGTCGTGAACGCCAACTTCCTAGTAGGACCCAGGTGACAGACTATCACATGATGCGCTTTGGTAGTGTGTTGTTATGATTGGCACAGTAAAAAATTTCTACCAACAGAGGTCTTGAACTTTTCTACACTCCTTACTATGCATAGTTCCTTACATTTGAGCCTTTGCTTGGAAACCGCCGATGCGAAGTGGGGTGCGTCTCGCTGTGAATCTAAGAAGATACCGTGACTTCAAGTTGTACCTGGTGCCGTTATCTCGGATAATAGCGAGCACCGGTCTCTGGCGCTCAGCGCTGAGGTCTAACCCATCTAATTTTTACTTTCTGCAGTGACTAATACCGCATGCGTCAAAGTAGATTGCTTCGACCTCTCCAGCACTGGTGGGAAGGAGCCCGACATGGTGGCCGAGTAGAACATTGGGAAGAACCCTCCATTCTTCCCCCTGCTACTGCAGATACCATGCAAGTCGGGGATCGGACAGTGCCCTCAGCATCCACAGACTTGACGACCACTCCAGGTAATTCCCCTCATCCAATCATGATACCTCCAGCAAGTGCAGACTCCGCGACTGCCTGGACCTTCCTCGAGGAAGGTGTCGATCACATTATGACGAAGCTGCAGACCGGCGTCACGTACTCCAAGTACATGGACCTCTATACTGTAGTGTATAATTACTGTACATCCTCACGCATCCACAGCGCACCCAAGAGTGGCACAGCTCTCAGAAGTCGTAGTGAGTAACCTTCCATACCCCTCACCTGCTACCACTGCAGGGACAATGATCAGGCTGACCACGCCAACTTAGCCGGAGCTAATTTGATGGGTGCTGAGTTATATTACCACCTCATTCAGTACTTTGTTGAACATCTGAAAGGTCTTGAGGAGGTGAGGAGCCTCCCCATGCAGTTGTCCTAACCTGATAGGAAACCGTAGCAATCTGGCGCTTTGCAAGATGAGGCCTTCCTGCGATACTATGCTGGCGAGTGGGATAGGTACACAACGGCAGTGAATTACATCAACCGATTGTTCGCCTTCCTCAACCGTCACTGGATCCAGCGCGAGCGGGACGAAGGTCGGAAAGGAATCTATCCTGTTTATACAGTGCGTCATTCACTCTTTTGATTCTCCTCGTCTTTAGTGCATAAATGTGATTAATCTAATGAACGTCGTGCAGCTCGCGCTCGCCCAATGGAAATCCAATTTCTTCCTTCATGTGCAGAGCAAACACGGAAAACTGGCTGGTGCGATTCTACGACTGATCGAGCGCCAACGGAACGGTGAGGCCATCGATCAGGGACTCATCAAAAAGGTCGTCGACTCCTTCGTTTCTCTGGGTCTGGACAGCATCAATCCCAACAAAGCCTCTCTCGACGTCTACAAGGAGCACCTGGAATCACCTTTCCTAGAGGCGACCGAACAGTACTATCAGCAGGAATCTGAAGCGTTCCTCGCGGAGAACAATGTCCCTGACTACCTGAAGAAAGCTGAAGAGCGTCTCAGGGAGGAAGAGGACCGCGTGAACCGTTATCTGAACATGGAAACGCGAAAACAGCTCGTTAGCAAATGCGAGCATGTCCTTATTCGACAACACTCGGAGCTTATATTGGAAAATTTCCAAAATTTACTCGAATACGGCAAGGACGAAGACCTGCGACGCGTGTATGCGTGGCTATCTCGGATTTCAGAGCAGTCGGAGCTGCTAAGAGAGAAGTTTGAGGAACACGTCAAGAATTCCGGGCTGGCGGCAATTTCGAAATTGGTCGGGGAGGATACGGAAGACGCCGACAGTCTGGACCCCAAGGCATACGTCGATGCATTACTGGAGGTTTTTCACAAGAACTCGGAGACGGTGACACGCAGCTTCGGGGGTGAAGCAGAATTCGTTGCCAGTCTTAACAAGGCTTGCAGAGAATTCGTCAACTGCAATGCAGCGACAGGAACGTCGACTACGAAATCGCCAGAGTTGCTTGCCAAGCATGTTGATATGCTGCTGAGGAAGAATAACAAGATGACGGAGGAAGATCTCGAGGGTGCACTCAACCGCGTCGTTAAGTCCTCTTCGATTCCCGTCTTAGCTTCACCTATTTATGATGCACTGTAGATGACTCTGTTCAAATATATCGAAGACAAAGACGTCTTCCAGACATTCTACACTACGAAGCTGTCTAAGCGACTCATTCATGGTGTGTCTGCATCGGACGACGGCGAAGCCAGTATGATATCCAAGTTAAGGGAGGCATGCGGTTTCGAGTACACCACCAGACTGCAACGCATGTTCACTGGTATGTTATGCATGACATCCCCTGTCATTCTGGTTGTGACGTTGTACGGACAGACATGAGTCTGAGCAAAGACTTGACTGACCAATTTAAAGAGCGGATGCAACAGAACCACGACGATATGGACATCAACTTTAGCGTCATGGTGCTCGGGACCAACTTCTGGCCTCTCAATGCCCCTAACAACGACTTTATCGTCCCACCCGAGATTTTGCCCACATACGACCGGTTCTCCAAGCACTACCAGACGACGTATCCAGGCAGGAAACTCACGTGGCTATGGAATTACTCCAAGAATGAGCTTCGAACGAACTATTTGAACCAAAAGTACATTCTGATGACGAGTTCGTACCAAATGGCGGTGTTGTTGCAGTACAACAACCACGACACCCTTTCGTTGGAGGAGCTGGTGACGGCCACTGCGATCAGCGAGGATATTATGATTCAAGTTTTGTTACTCCTCGTCGAGGCCAAAATCCTCATCGACGAAACCGAACGATATGCCTTGAACCCTAGTAGGCCCCACATCTGTTCTTTCTTGCCATTTTGTTCACCGCTGGGTGTAGATTTCAAATCCAAGAAGATCCGTGTCAACCTGAACCGACCGATCAAAGCTGAAGTGAAGGCGGAGGCGTCCGAAGTCTTCAAGACTGTCGATAAACATCGCAAATACGTGATTCAAGCGACCATCGTCCGGTGTGCCTATCTCTTCTCCGCCGGGTTGACGTGCTGATTCCTTGTCCCCTAGCATCATGAAGGCGCGCAAGCGCATGGAGAGCCAGACTCTGATGCAGGAAGTCATCTCGCAGATCTCGCAGAGATTTTCTCCCAAGAACCCTGAGATCAAAAGGGTGGGTGACCGACGTTGCGGGTCCTGTTCAGGTTGACATGCGACGCATGTACAGGCGATCGACTCGCTACTCGAAAAAGAGTACATTGAACGAGTGGACGGCACGAGGGACACGTTTGCGTATGTCGCATAGATGCGATGGACGATATCATTACTTGTTCGAGTCGCGTCGAATTTCAGGTGGTATGCGAACTTTGTTCTTGTGTGTGAGTACTCGGTACATAGCCTTTACTGTCGTCTCCATGTTGACCGGCACGTGTGAGAGTATCTTTTTTGACTATCCGTTCATGCTTTGTCTGACGACGGTTGTCATGTCATCCGGCTCGTAATAAAACAGGATGCTCCGCTGGTGTCCTTGATGATACCGCATCTGACCTATTCGATATTATGTGATCACCAGGATAATCGGCACACCACTATTTGATGGTCCTCCAAGACCAGTTGCTCCGACGTGTCGTGCAGAGCCACGACGGTGATTCAGCCCTACAATGTGGGAGTAATGGACACCTCCTTCCCACGACGTCCTCAGGATGAACCTACGCGATGCACTGTTGCAGGGGCTAGCCAACCTGCCTGGGACGCGCACTTTCCACGTCCACGTCCTCGTATCGTCCCCCCGCAAACACTCCAAGTTGTATCCCTTTGCATCGCCACGACCAAAGACGTTTCTCCAGGACATTCTCGTCCTACTTTCAGAACAGACCACCCCAGAGTCACCCCGTGTATTCGTCTCCGCGATCGAGGGATCGCTCTACCATGTACCGTCTACGTCCAGCGCCGTGCTCTACGTATCCAAGGTCGACTCGACCGGGCAGGCGACGTCGCCATCGCCCACCCAAGCGCTCGTGCGTGCCCTGCTGACCTACTACGTCGATCCCACCACCCGACCCCTCCCCGTCGCCCACCTGTGGGTGCACCTGTTCGCGCGCGCGCAGAACCAATACCTCTTCCCCAACTCGGCCGAGTTTTCGGGCAAGCGCCCGCTGACAGACCTCGCCCTCTGCGCGTGGTGGAAGCGCCAGTTGAGCCTCGTCGCCGAGGACGTGGCCGCACGTGCTGGCCCGGGGATGTGCATCCGGCTGTTCCATCTGCTCCCGGGCCTCGGCGAGCTCGAGGCATCGCACGCCCTCGAGCGCGTGTATGCATCCACGGCCACGCGCGCGACGTCGGTGCCGTGGGTGTATGGGCATCCGTACGGCGGGGCCGAGACCGAGACCTCGTTCCCGCTGCCGTGTGGCCCGATCGACCGCGATGGGAAGCCGCCGCACATCGGGCACGTCATTCCATGGTTCGACGACGACCCCAAGGCGCGGTTCCTGGATGAGATCGCGTACACGACGGACGCGGAGGGCGTCAGGTCTCCGGAGCGGAAGCGTCCGCGCACCCATCGTGCTGCGCAGCGGGCGGAAGAAGACGCAGAGAGCGGGTCGGAGAGAAGAGAGGGATCGGCGGGGCAGACGAGCAAGATGCTCAAAAAGGTGTCCGTCGAGGAGTTTTGGGAGCGCATGTCGTTCCGGCAGGAATGCATCGCGGGAGCGGTGACTGGGTTCTTTGTCATGGCCACGTCATCCCCCACACCGACGCCACCATCAGCTTGTCGCAGCGCAGGATCTCTGCTAGCGCCACTGCCTGGACAGGTCTCTTCGCAGATGATGAAACGTGTGCTGACTTCGCTGATGACCGGGCACGAATTTCCAACGGTAGAGCGGGCAGTGTGGTCTACGCGGGTTCTGGAAGAGGCTATTAAAGGACTCTGTGAAGGACCGAGGATCGACCAGGCTGCAGAGGCAGGGAGAGCCCAGAGCCCAGGGGAATCGCAACGACGGACGCCGGAACGGAATGGGAGGCCTGAAACGCCACCGGCGCGTCTGGGGGAGGTTTCAGAGGACGGGTTCGCGGAGGGAGTCGGTTGTGGGGAGATGTACGAGTCGTACGTTTACGGGACGGTGAGGGTGAGGAATGGGGAGGCGCCACGTAAGGGGTGCGTCGATACCGGGGGCAAGGCCGGAATTACAGTGCTGACGGCGCGTCGGAAAAAGAGAGGGGCAGCGTGATTGGAGGATGGAAATGGTGCGCCCGTGGGAGGGAGGGATTCTTGGAAGACATCATGTCCGTTGTTACGTTGGGAAGCGTTTTAGCTTGATAAGCGAGGGTGCTGGCTTGGAGGGAAACGGGTGAGGTCATGAGGAGAGATAAGGTGTGATCGAGGAGAGCTGGGTCGCTGGCAAGTCCGAAATGAACGTTCCATTTTGTGGAAGGGATGAGCGCCAGCCCTGGTGATGGCCTCGAGGAGTGTGGGCGTGGACCGGTCGCGAGGGAGGGAAAGCGATGCGATGGCACAGAGTTGTATCGAGAGGCCTCGAGGATGAAACTCGACTGCTGGCGATGCCACGGCTGTGCGTAGAGGAGTAGAGCACTCATCTTCCTTACGACAGCGATCTTGGGAAATTCCAGTCGAGCCGTCTTTTTCTCCTCCCATGTCCGTCCCACAGTCCCTCCCCTCCTTTGCACAGGCATTCAGCAGCTCCTCCCTCAGCGACGCCACCCCCATCAGCAACGCCCTGCCCCCCATCCAGCACTCCCTCTCCCCCCCCGCCCGACCACCAAACAAGCGCTCCCGCGAAGACCTCCCCCCGCCCCCACCCCCGCCCCCTGCGCGCACAGACCGCGCCCAAGATACGTAAGTCCCTCCCCCGCCCTCCCCGTCGTCGTCCAAACGCGTTCTCCCCAGCCACAATCCCGATGCC
>JBBPKJ010001078.1:0-13172 GCA_038089195.1 Brasilioporus rufonigricans | reverse complement strand
TCCTCTTTAGTCATCATGCAATGCCATCAGCTCTTACTCATTGGTACTTACTCATCATCCAATGCCATCATACTTATCTTTAGCTTTCTATTGTTCTCTTCTTTTGGACTCTATTGTTCTCTACTTTTGGTTGCTTACTTACACCTTTCCTACGCCTGCCCTAGAGCAGTCCCAGTACTATATAAACACCAGCAACCTCAGTAGTAATTCCTTACTCTTGTCTTTCCTGTTTCTTCTGTACCATCACCTATAGCTTGCAATCTACTCTCTCACCACTTTCCCCTTCTTTTACCCTCACTCTTAAGTGGACAGTCCTCACCCTTAAATGGAAAGCCTCAATTTGCTACCATGGTAGCTCTCTGCCTCCAATAGGGGGAACCTCTGTCAGTAATAACCGAAACCTCTAACACTTACATAAGCAACTCTCTGAAGGTCACCTGACCTTACTTTGACATCTCAACCATCTCTGAAGGTCATCTGACCTTACCTCAGCAACTCAACCATTTCTGAAGGTCCTCAGACCTTACTCTTTGGTAACCTTCTGACACATACAGGACTATGCTTGGTTCTACCCAGGTCAAGCATAACAAAAGACAAGAGTCTTCCCCCAGCAAGTACCCATTGTTGGTACCACATACTAATTACCTCTTGAAGCCCAAGAAGTGGTGCCTCTTCATGAGTGCCCTCTTGGCAGTTTTTCAACACAACATCTCACTGGCCTGCCCTAAATCCTAATATTTGGGGAAGACAAACTAGAACACCACCTTCCACTGACTCTAGCTCGGAACTGCCCACTGATCCTGCAACCTCCTCAGATTCTGACAAAGAACTCCCTACATCGGCTTAATAAAATACTGCCCAAACCTTAAGCCAACAACTTTTGGGATTAACCATCCCTGCAAGAACCCCTTCTCCAAACCCACTTACTGCTCTTCCCCCACCTTTTGGTACTGAAGAGTATACTGCACCACTATTTACTCCACAACAAGTTACACCCACTATGTCCTCCTCAAAATCTACCAAATTACAACTCACTACCCCACCATCTTATAATGGATCTCCAGAGAAGGTGCATAGCTGGCTCACCAATATCTTCCTATACCTCCTTATTAATGAAGATGTTTACAACACTGACAACAAGAAGGTGGGCTTCACCCTCTCCTTCATGAAGGAAAAAGCAGCAGCTACCTGGACAAAGAACTTCCAAAGGAAAGCCCTTTCCAGAACCAACCCCTCCCTTGGAACATTCAAAGACTTCAAGGACCTCTTCAAGAAAACATTCAAAACTCACAATGTGGTCAGAAAGTCACTCAACTGGCTACAAACTAAGAGAATTTTTGTTTCCAGAGACAAAGATGGATTTACCATATATATACTCTCCAACCTTGGAATAGTATGCAGCTGACTTCCAGAACCATGTGATTCTATCCAATACCATTGAAGATCATGTCCTCATTGACTTCTTCAGTGTGGGGATCCCAACCCAACTAACCAATTGTATTATGGCTATGGAAAAGGTATCCACCAATGTCACCTCCTGGTATGAGAAAGCAGCAGCATTTTACTTCCAACTCAAATGATCTAAGGCCATTCAAATGGCCAACTGACGCCTCTGACAAAACTTTTACAGACTGCCTCCACTCCAACAGACTAGATCCAGGGACCCAAACACCATGGATGTGGACATCATCACTATGGAAAAACCTAGGAAGCTCACTGATGAAGAGAGGGAATACTGCCACACTAACAAGCTCTGCTTTAAATGCAGGAAGGGAGGACATGCTAGCTATCAATGCAAAGTCTGCTTTGTCAATAAACCCCCTCAGAAAGTCCAAATCACTGAGCAAACCACCTCCTCCATCCAAGAAATAAATAATACTCTAGACCTGGTAACCTTTGATAATGAAGATGAATCAGCTGTTGCAGTCATCAACTGGGATTTTTAGAACAGGGACCTGACTCTATGCAGACCTCCCCTAGATATATACACACCATAAAAACTTGCTCCATGAAATCAATGATCTTCCCTCTCCAAGTCATTGAACCATCGTGTACCCTAAAAAACGTAGAAATCTGAGTCTTTCTAGACACTGGAGCTGACATCAACTGCATAGACTGGCAATTCGCCAGGAAACACAAATTTCCACTCACCCAACTTGACCAACCACTACCCATATGAAATGTAGATGGAACTTCCAACAAAACTGGAGGGATCTTCTTTTCTTGCAGACTATTCACCAATATTGATGGAATTACTCAAGAAACCATATTCCACATCATGCACTGTGGATCCCAAAACCTCATCCTTGGAATGCCCTGGTTTCGGAAGACCAATCCAACAATCAACTGGGAAACCCAGACTTTGACAATTGACAAATAAAATGATGAATCAAAAACTCTTCTGTGGCAACACAACAACAAGATATCTGAACACAACAAAATACTTGTCAACCTGAAGTCCATAAAAGCAAGACCTCCACAACATACCATGGTCAACACCATCTCTGACAGAAGGCTCTTTGATTACCTCCGATATGAAGAACCATTTGACTTTTGCAAAGAAGCAAAAAAACAAGCTAACATAGTCAGGACAGCACAATGTGGTTCCAGGTTCCTATCTCCCCTAGCCCATCAAGACTTCATCAATCAAGTCAACATTTCCATCCAACTAAACATCAATGCCCAAGGAAACACACCAAAAACTATGCTACCTCCCAAATACAGAAACTATGCAAAGGTCTTTGCAAAAGAAGCAACAGACCATCTTCCTCCAAGCAGACCCTATGATCATGAAATAAACCTTGACAAATCTTTCACCCCAAAGGTAGCCAAGGTATACCCACTGTCTGTGGAAGAACAAAGAGCCATGGAGGATTTCCTCAAGAAAAACCTGGACTCTGGAAAGATCCAACCATTCAAGTCTCCTCAAGCTTCTCTGTTCTTCTTCATCAAGAAGAAAGATGGAAAACTCCGCCCATGTCAAGACTATCGATACATCAACAAACATACCATTCAAGACGCCTATCCACTATCTCTAGTCTCAGATCTCATGGACAAAATCAAAGATGCCAAAGTCTTTACCAAATTTGATGTACAATGGGGGTATAATAATGTTCGGATCAAGGATGGTCACCAATGGAAGGCAGCCTTCATCACCCATTAAGGCCTCTTTGAACCTATGGTAATGTTCTTTGGGTTAACCAACTCTCCATCTACATTTCAATGCTTTACGAATGATTCCTTCCAAGACCTTATTGCTGAAGGATGGCTCATCATTTACATGAACAATCTACTGATCTTCTCTCCAGACAAATCCACTTACACAGAATGAACTAGGAGAGTCCTTCAAAGGATGCAAGAACTAGACCTCCATTTGAAACTTGAAAAATGTACCTTCACCACCAAACAAGTCAAATATTTGGGAATGATCCTCAAACTCGGACAGCTGACTATGGACCCAATAAAATTAGATGGAATAGAATCCTGGCCCACACCTACAAAAGTTAAAGAAGTCTGGTTGTTCCTCAGCTTTGCCAACTTTTATCAAAAGTTCATCCCAGACTACTCCACTGTTGCCCGACCTCTTATCAACCGTACCAAACAATCTACCCCCTGGAACTGGTCTGCAGGTTGCCAGCTTGCCTTCGATAAGCTCAAAGAGTTATTTCTCTCTAAACCTGTATTATTACTCCCAGACCTTTCCAAATCATTCGCCATCACTACCAATGCATCTGCCTTTGCATCCAGAGCTATACTCATGCAAACCGATTGCAACAGTGACTGGCACCCTTGTTCTTACCTCTCCCAATCATTTTCTCCTGCCAAATAAAACTATGACATCTTTGACAGAGAACTCCTTGCCATCATTCATACTCTCAAAACCTGGCAACATTATCTCCAAGGAGGTGTTTCTCCTATCCAAGTCTTCACAGATCACAAGAACCTTACATACTTCAAAACCCCACAACAACTGAACCACCAACAAGCCTGGTGGCTCTTAGATCTGTCTGACTTTGACATCCGACTGCACCACATACCTGGAAAATTCCTTACTGGGCCTGACACATTATCACGACACTCTGATTTTCAAACAAGCAACATAGACAATGAGGGCACCACCCTCTTACCCACCAACATCTACATCTCTGTTGTCAACACAGCCCTCCACAATCATATCTCCAAATACTCTGCAAATGACCCTTTAGTCCTGGAAAAACTTCACCTTCAACAGGAAGATATTCCTACAGCACTCCAGACTCATATGGCAGACTTTCAATTAACCAACGGTGTCCTTACCTATAAAGGGTAAATCTATGTACCACCCAACAATGACCTCTGTTGCTCCATCCTCCACCAATACCATGATCATGAACTTGCTGGACACCCCAGCATCCTCAAAATACATCAACTAGTCGCTTCAGAATTCTGGTGGCCTGGCCTTGCCACCTATGTTCATGGCTACGTTTCTGGTTGTGCCACATGCCAACAAAACAAGATCAACACTCACCCTACCATACCACCTCTCTTCCCCATCCTGTCCTCCACTTCTCAACCCTTTCAACAGCTTTCCTGCAATCTCATCACTGACCTCCCAGTCTTCGATGGATTTGATTTACTTCTGGTTGTAATAGACCATGGCCTTATGAAGGGGGTAATTTTATGCCCAACCAAGAAAACTGTTATGGCAGAAGGGATAGCTCATCTTTTTTTTCACAAGGTATACTCCCAATTCAGCCTGTATGACAAAATCATATCAGACCAAGGCCCACAATTTGCCTCACAATTTGCTAAAGAGCTAGGCAAGATCCTCAGCTATGACTTATCACTTTCCACTGCCTATCATCCACAGTCAAATGGGGAAATGGAGCATGTCAACCAAGAAATTGAAACCTATTTATGGATCTTCACAGGGAACGAACCCACTTCCTGGTCCCAAAAACTCTCTCATGCTGAATTCATACACAACCACCACCCTTATTCCATAACCAACCAATTGCCCTTTTACTTTATAATGGGATATGAACCTCAAGTGCTTCCCTCCATCCTTTCCCCATCCAGACTGTCCTCCATAGATGTCCAACTCAAAGAACTCACAACAGCTAGATTCAAAGCTCTCACAGCCCACGAACTTGCCAGACAAATCATGAAAGCTCGTATCTCAAGAAAATACACCCCATTCATTAAAGGACAAAAGGTATGGCTCAAAGCCAGAAACCTTCAACAAGCTATCACCAACCCAAAATTCACCCCAAAATTGAAAGGACCCTTCGAAATAACCAGTGTTCTCTCTCCCATCACATTCCAACTCCACCTCCCAAAATGCTGGAAGATCCACCCAGTCTTCCACACTTTCCTCTTATTGCCCTATCATGAAAATGCCATCCATGGCCCCAACTTCCAAAAGCCACCACCTGGCCTTATCACTAGAGAAGAAGAATTCGAAGTTGAACAGATATTAAAACACCATGGAACTCCAGAATCCCATCTCTTCCTGATCTGATGGAAAGGATACCTGCTGGAAGATGACTCATGGGAACCCAAACAGAATCTAAAACATTCCAACTCTGCTTTAAACGATTATAAAAGACAACACCCTTCCACCTTTCCTTCTCAGACTCAAACCACCATCACTCACAAATGAAATGTCTAACATGTCTAACCTCTACACCTCCTCTTTCACCTCTACTGTCTCCTCCATCACCGATCCCACTAAATCTACTCATGTCGCCAATACTTCTTCCTCTTCTATCTGATCCCCCATCAAATCTGTCGACATACCTCTCCACAGCCTTAGCAGCCAAGACAGCAACCTTACCAAAGAATATAGCATGCTCATCCAGGATTTCATTACCAACCCTCACCTCACTGTTCCCATTTCCACTTCTTTAGATCCCTCTTCTCCTCTTTTTGCCCTCTACAGGGCCCTTTTACAGGTAGAACAACTCCATATCTTCACCCCTCAAGAGAACTCCCACACTCCAGTCACCCTCATCCACAACATCCTCCTCAATGTCCACAACAACCTTGTCTGTTACCTTTACCAGATGGCCTACCAACTCAAATTTGGAGAATTCCTCAAGGATCTTGATAGATACCTTCATGAGCTTGGAGCAGTCAATCACACCCCAGTCACCTTTCCTCTCAGTCCCACTGTCCTCACTACCCCATCTGTGTTCTCCTCACCTCTAAACCCAGCTGAACTGCTGGTCTTTGATCAGATCAATGACGCCTGGACTAGCATACATGGCAATTGTCCCCTCACCATCAACAACCCTATGTATAACCAGTGATGTTTTCAGTGCAACCAACTTGGGCAGCAATGCGCCGATTGTCAATGGTACCAATGCCCTATTTGCCTATGGTTTGCCCCTGGTCATAATCAACATACCTGTGGTCTCTGCCACCCTCCTCCTTATCACTCTCCTACTGTCTCACCCTCTACCTCTAACTCCTCCAGAATGACATGCTCCTCCCATTCCACAAGAATCTTCACAGGAGGCCAACTCCCTGTTACGTTTTGTTCCCTCACTACATTTTTTTCCTTCACTTTTACTTAGTCTCTCCAAGTCCTTGGTTCAACACAGCCAAGTGACCTTTCTTTTCTTTTCTTTCTTTCTGACTCATCTTTGATGTGTCATAATTGGCCAACCTTCTTTCAGACTTCTCTCAGCCAATTACTCGTTCTTCTTTAGTCATCATGTGATGCCATTGGCTCTTACTCATCAGTACTTACTCATCACCCAATGCCATTGCACTTATCTTTAGCTTTCTATTGCTCTCTTCTTTTGGACTCTATTGTTCTCTACTTTTGGTCGCTTACTTACACCTTTTCTACACCTGCCCTAGAGCAGCCCCAGTACTATATAAACCCCAGTGACCTTAGTGGTAGTTTCTCACTCTTATCTTTCCTGTTTCTTCTGTACCACCACCTACTGCTTGCAATCTACTCATCTCCACTTCTCTCCTCTTTTCCCTCATCCTTAAGTGGGCAGTCCTCACTCTTAAGTGGGAAGTCTCTGGTTGCTACCAACATAGCTCTCTGCCTCCAATAGGGAAAACCTCTGTCAGTACTAACCGAAACCTCTGATGCTTACATAAGCAACTCTTTGAAGGTTACCTGACCTTACCTCGGCAACTCAACCATCTTTGAAGGTCACCTGACCTTACCTCAGCAACTCAACCATCTCTGAAGGTCACCTGATCTTACTTTAGCATCTCAACCACCTCTGAAGGTCATCTGACCTTACTCTTCAGTAACCCTCTGACACATACAGGACTATGCTTGGTCCTACCCAGGTCAAGCATAACACTCCCCCATCACCCTACTCACATTCCTCCTCCTTGCCCTATCACCCTGTGACCACCATCTCCTATCCTTACTCTGGACAATAAAGACATCATGGACAAAGTCAGGTTAGCCAATGTCACTGGCTCCCCCAGACACTACTCTTTGGACTTTTAAACCCTCATCAGCACTTTGGGATGTTAAATGAGAGGTAATGTTACATTTTGTTTCCCCACTATACTTTTTCCTTCACCTTTACCTTAGTCTCACCAAGTCCTTGGTTCGACTCAGCCAAGCAACCTTGCTTTTCTTTTCTTTCTGACTCATCTTCAATGTGTCATAATCAGCCAACCTTCTTTCAGACTTCTCTCAGCCAATTACTCATTCCTCTTTAGTCATCATGCAATGCCATCAGCTCTTACTCATTGGTACTTACTCATCATCCAATGCCATCATACTTATCTTTAGCTTTCTATTGTTCTCTTCTTTTGGACTCTATTGTTCTCTACTTTCAGTTGCTTACTTACACCTTTCCTACACCTGCCCTAGAGCAGTCCCAGTACTATATAAACCCCAGTGATCTCAGTAGTAATTCCTTACTCTTGTCTTTCCTGTTTCTTCTGTACCATCACCTATAGCTTGCAATCTACTCTCTCACCACTTTCCCCTTCTCTTATCCTCACCCTTAAGTGGGAAGCCTTGATTCACTACCACAGTAGCTCTCTGCCTCCAATAGAGGGAACCTCTGTCGGTAATAACCGAAACCTCTGATGCTTACATAAGCAACTCTCTGAAGGTCACCTGACCTTACTTCGACATCTCAACCATCTCTGAAGGTCATCTGACCTTACCTTGGCAACTCAATCATCTCTGAAGGTCCTCAGACCTTACTCTTTGGTAACCTTCTGACACATACAGGACTATGCTTGGTCCTACCTGGGTCAAGCATAACACCCTCCTACATCTCCTTTTCTAATTCATTGGATATGTTATGACTATCTGAGGATAGGTGTAGCCTCGAAAGACCTGAGTTCAAAGGTTCCTGCTGTAAATGATACAGGAGAGTACTTGGTCTAGACAAGTACACAATCAAGGTTTTCAAAGGGTTCAGTGATAGCTCTCACTCAAGAGTAGAGAGAAGTCTCGTTGTTCAGGGAGAGTAGATTCGAGGAGATCTAGACTAGAGTTACAGGATATGATACGAAGGTTTATATATCCTAAGTATTGGTTAAGGGTAGGCATATTGGTAAGCAGTGAATAAGCATGTTGAGTCAGCGATGAATAATCAATGACTAAATAAAATAGAGTAATCGGTTGATTAGTAAAACAATGTGACTAAGTGAGAAGACACAACTTGAACATGCGAAGTAAGTACTTAGCCAAGGGTAAAGAAGAAGGAAAAGAGTAAGAAAAGAGTAATCATAACAGGATATCTATTGAGGATTTTATGTTAACTGTTATGCTGATCACCATTCTTTTGAGCTAATTTCATAGTATATGGGTATGAGTATATGTTATGATAATTTCAGTTGGTCTACTATGGTGGGGTGGTTGTGCTCACTGCTCCCAAGCAAGTGTGGTCCAAGCAATGGCCAATCTGACGAAAGTTTAAGTGGCACACTTGCTTGCACTGGCAAGCAAGGTGAGGTACACGAGCTGTCCCTCATTTACATACTGTTAACATGCTGAAACACCTTGCTTATGTTCAGACCATTGAGCCCCAACTTGACCCACTCCAACTCCCTGCTCAGTTTATGGACCATCTCACAGTTCACTTCACATCTGGATTTTCACCAATGCTAATATGGTCTATTTCTCGACTTGACTCATAGATTAGATGTATATCACACCCACCACCTTTACCTAGTACTAGTAATTCTTGTGTCCAGTCTCGAAATCCGACTAATGAGCTTATTTGGCTAATTTGACTTAACGTACTAATTGCTGAGTGACAAGCTGTGACAAGCAAAATAAGCTCACATAAGCTCAAATTAGATTTTTGTAAAATTCCTGATGCACCGTCATGCTCAAACCGTCCACCCCTCAACTGTACTTCTGCCACGTGTAACTCGGCATTTGGAAGAGCAAACGCAGAGGTCAAGAGATATCACTTTCACAGAAACACCATTTGGATGATCCTGATATCGAGGCTATCTTATTACACCAAGGTGAGTCCTTGCGCCTTGACATGCGACCATGCCTGATTCTTATCAAGCTGCAGGGGTAAAACCATCCACGATACTGGCCTACATTGTCCCCATGCATACACACTACCCCACGTCCCGCTGCACCACCTGCTCTCGCCTATCGAAACACCAACAGGTATGGCTACAGTACCAGAAATGAACTACACGCATGATATTAGATCTTCATCTCAAATCTCAGTCCACCTGCACCAGAATCAGATATCGGGATGAACCTCGATGTGTGTCGAGCAACGACGCCTACATGTGAGGACGTAGAGATTACAAAGGTAGACGACTCCATCGGAATAAATGGTCTCCGATTCGGCCCCTCATGGATTTATACCATACCACGCTGGACAGAATATTCTCGCACGGCGCGGTTCCAGCCGCCGAAACTATGCAAGCATCATGGTTGCCACGTCACTCGTCTCAGGTGGCTGATAATCTCGTCTGAGCCACTATAATGTAGTGTTGACATGCCGCAACTGGTAGTTCGATCGTGGCTCAATTTTGTGGGGTATCGTTTGGCGAACTGGTCATGCTAACCTGCGTCTTTTCTCGGCTGCGGCGCATTGGCATGAAGATCAACGGATGAGAGAGATGCACACTTTCTGGGCTGGCTACTTGGCTGATTCGATGACGAGGACACGCGTGGAGGACAGCCAGCTTACTTCTGTCGCTTCAAGACCGTGAAAAGTGTTGAGAAGGGTCAACCTGAATTCATACATTTCCATTTTAGTCGACCAAGCACGAGAGATGGAGTGGAAATAAGTACCAAAGAGCAAGGGCGTGATACAGAGAGCTTCCTTGACCGTCTTCGTCGTAGTTCCCCATTTGGCGCCTGGAAACGGCGCATGATCAAAACGACTGCCCCCTCGTCATAGACAACCATTTACCCCGGAACCAGGTCTCATACCCGTGCCATCGATGAAGACCGCAAGGTTCCTTGGCTTCACCGAGGCACTTTGGTAGGTGCGACATCGGTACTGCGGTGACGGACACACTGACATTTATACTGGCTAGTCAGGAGGAGGCAATTCTGACTTGGTCTCGCAGGAGCTCAGTCACGGTCCCAATGAAGGGTGATGTATTCGCCATGGGCATGTAGTGGAGTCTTGAACGGAAACCAAATCAACATCCGACGCAATACACAACGCAGGGCTTCAATTGAAGATGGCATGCTCTCCTCGTCGATTCATGAAGACTTTTCTATAGGCAAGTAAGATCTCTGATTGGACGACAGTAGGTCTTAGCGATGGCACGACCCTCATTATTACAGTCCATTTCGGAACGTTGTAGCGCTTCCAAAATTAGAAATATCCGGAGTTTGAATCTGAGTATCCCTCCGACGGACCGAGGCGCACTGCCGTCGTACTTCGTGGCAAAGACATGCCCGTTCGGCGTCTCATTTCTGACGACATCAAGTACCTTGTTGTCAAAATGTCGCGGCAGGAGGACATGCAACTTACACGGTCTCAAATCCGCTCACTGACAGGAGGCTACAGTGAACTGCAGTGCCTACCATATATGGATAACTCCTGTCGGAGATTGATGTTCAAGGTCCGCCTATGCGTCGGAAATTTTCTCACCGCTATAACGTTCTGAAATGGACTGTAACTACCTTTTTTGCTAGCAAAAAAACGGGTTGGAAACTTCGGCTAACTCAGTCCCGACCTGCAGATAAACTCGCCAGCGTATCTACTACCTCTAGACTCAAACGTGATCAATTCCCCTTCACCGCCTCGGCCCAACTGCTATCACCCCAACGATTTAGCACCCATGTTTCATGGGAAAGTTACACCCAGTTAACCAGCCGCATCTCGCATCAAGCGCCCGCTCCGTGCGCTCACTCTCACTTTCGTGCCATCGCCGTCCACCCGCCACAGCTTCCTCCTTGGCCAGGGGGGCCCCAGTGCGATTGCCATCCCCACTGCCTACAACAGGTGTCTCATTGCGGCCCTTGCAGGTTCCACTACCGCTCGGGGTCGGAAAGCGCTCCATGCCTTCGTCCACCCACACTCTCGTATACGTACCGTTTCAGTAGTTCGCTCTTTTCCATGTACCTATTTTATTCTTGCACTACATATGTCATTTCGCCAAGTCACCAGACTGGGCAACGTCCAGAGAGTCAAGGTTGATTAACCAATGCATTGCAACGTGTGCGCATGCTCCCACTGGCGCCTAACAGACTTCTTTGTCCCCGACAATGATGGGCAATTCCCCACAGGATATATATGCTAAATGTCTACCAATACATTACGGGTACCCCTTGTGGAATCCTGAGCCCAGCAGTACTCTCCCGCACGACCATCAGCAAGACGGTCTCCAGGTTGGAGATGTCGGCATCGTCGACCCCGATCGCGGCTTTGACGTCCTTTTCAACATTTGCAAGCCCCACGACCATCCACTCCATAGATCCCATGGCATTCCGCCGTCTCTTCGTCCTCCCGCTCGTCCTGTCACACTGAATGACGACAATATGTATATCAAGTCAGATGCCATCTCGCCTGGTTCTGTCATATCCTCTAGTGGCGTGGAACGGAAACTCTCCACCAGCGATACTGCATCCAGGTATACTCCTAGTGAAATGTTGGTATGTAGGAGTCGCTGAATACCACTTGTTACTATAGTACTGGATACGAATTCACTGTATGGTCCTCGGAAGGCGCGATTCTCATCCTCCCACATGGTGCTACATTCCATGATCTAAAAGTTAAAACCGAATTTCGTGAGCTAGCGAAGCGAAGTGCCGTCGACTGGTATCGTTTTGTCGCTGAAGAGTTCCGGCGACAAATTTCCAATGATTCCCTCTACCTCATCACTGGCTTTTACAAAGCCCGTTCCTGGTCGCTCGCGTCATTCCAGGATGCACCGCCTCGACCTGGTTGGTCAATTAAGGCAATAAAGGTTGAGGATGGCAGCGATTCAGTCAACTATAGATGGGAGCACGGATTTCACGCCGTCTGGAAGTATTGGCCCCAACGTGGTCATAACGGAAACGCCAATCAATCGATATTCTTAAGGGGATACAAGATTGCGTTGAGGGATCATTTATTCTGGGCTCTGCAGCCTGTAGCAGACGCGATATCCCTCCACAATCTCCCTGTCGACACATTTTGTTTCTCGTTTCTGAAGTGGATGTTCGCTAAAGGCACGAAAAAGGACCCTTCCAAACTCACACATTATCCTGCGTTATCTCAGGTGGATACATCCGCAGTGAATCGGATTTGACGACTGAATCCTTTTCCAGCCCTTCCACTACTCTGATGTCGTCAATAGTTATCTACTAGGCCAGGTTCGTGACTGAGTAGACAAGTTATTCCACAGAACTGCTAAGTCTTCTCTGGTCAGGATCCGGACGCCTCTATCGCCATCACTCACGACGACGAATGGATGATACTACTCGAAACTGTCCGTAATCATTCATTTTTCCTCTTCGTTGCATACCATTAACCTTGGTACTTCAGGGAGAGTTGAGACCTGATGACATAGTACGAGAAGGTTACCTGGTGCAGTTCTTGTCCGAAAAATATTCTTTCGGCTCGCATGATGGTAGGTACTTGTTCATCGACATCCAACGGCTGTTCAATGATTTTTCTTAGGTGTCGTATACTTCGAAATTGAAGGGTTGGTGCCTTAATGGTCTAACATGATGCTTTGCTTGACTACTTTATTCAGTGAGGGAACTTGACCAGAGCTTC
>JBBPKJ010001077.1:0-13177 GCA_038089195.1 Brasilioporus rufonigricans | reverse complement strand
CTTACTGTTCGGGCCGTCTTGGTAGTTGCTAGGTGGGTTTCGCACTTTCTGAGCTGAGTCTAAATCCAAGTGCACATTGACCTTTTCTAGCGTCTGTTGCAGCTTCATTGGGCGTGCGTGAGCATCCTTGTTACTCCCTGCTGCTGGTGTTGTGACCATTGCATAGGTGGTGCTCCCGCAACCTTCGCTTTCCCCCTCAATTGCAATGGCTGGGTATGGAACCAGGTGTTGTGATTGCCTCATGAGGGTGCGGTGAGTGTAGTAGCTGGTCTTCATGTAATACAGACCTTGTGTACTGTTGAGTAGAATTGACGGATTGCCGCTTTGTAGTGGATAGTTGGTGTGGTGCACGTATCGTGGATCTACAAGATGGGTGAGGTGAGTGTGGGCGTTGTCACCAATGGCTGGTTGACATGTAATGATATCGTGTGGTATGGTTGGTCGCTGGTCATTTCCAGATTCATCAGGTAGTTTGGTTTTGGTACCTGGTTGCACATGCGCCGCTGTGCTGTGCATTCCTGCATTTGACTTGTTTTGACCTTGGTGACCAGTCCTGTTTGCAATCCGACCTGCATCCCCATTCACATTTGTGCTTTCAGCTGTGTTGTGGAGCTCTGTGGGTATGTCTAGATGACGGTCATTGTCACCTGGCATGTCTGCAGGGTACTCTGAGAGTCCTGTTGGATCTTCATAGGTCAGTTGGTCTAGGTGGTCATGCGATGTGCTCCATGTGCTCGCATTTGCCTTGGTTTTGCCATGTTGGTCCCAAGTGACCTTGGCGTTCATTGAGCATTGCAGTTGGGCTGCGCTCATACAGTGAGTCGTGTTGCTGCACATTTGACCTGGTGCGTTGCAGGTGTTGGTGTTGCTGGGCTTGGGATTTGTGATGCTGTGGTCACCATGGCCTCTATTGCCCTCACTGCCTGCTTTCAAGTTTGGATCTGTTGCTGACTCATTTGCTCTGCCTGGCCTTTTGTTGAGTGGCATAGTCAGTCGTTTGTGCAATGCGCCTGCTGGCGCTGCTGACTCAGCACATGTAGTGCTTGTGGATGGAGTGTCAGCCATTACCATAAAAGGAAGTCTAAAGTGTGCTGGTCAAGTTTACAACAACAATTCCAACCAACCATGCTGCAAAGGGACACAGAAGCCAAACTCTTTCACATCACCCAGCAAAAGAACCAAACCATCCAGGACTTCTTTGTAGAGTTCTGCCACCTCATGATTGAGGTGATGTCAATGCCCTCAGCCACCACAATGAATGCACATGCAGTTCATGGACAAGGATCTCAAATGGGACTGGGGTGATCAGTTGAAGTTCGAATCAAATTTACGTAGTATTGTTAAGGATATGGGCTTTGGACAAGACCAGTAGCTAGTCATTGTACTGCTGGTCTCTGTAATTTAGAAACATTGAATCAATTTGCTGTTCTACCAATCAATGTGCCCAAAATTGATGAAAACCCTGAACTGACTTGGGAAGAACCCAAAGTCATAACAATATTACAAAGAAAAAAGAGTGATCCTCTGAAAAAGAACCTCAAGAGTCCCAAGGAGGAATTGTCTGTACCAAGAAAGGACTTTGAGAGCTCCAAGGTACAAATGAAAAGCTCATCCAAAAGGACATGGTTGAACACAGTTGATCCATGGACAATAGAATGGATCAAAGTAACTATCAACAATGTGTCCGATGCAACAGGCCTCTCCCATCTCCAAACCTTTGTACATGAAACAAGGCAGAAGGAGGTGACATGCCAACTGTTGCAACAAATTCAATTGATGACCAATGAAGATGCACACTTTGTCATTCAAGAAATGCAGCACAAACCTTGATACATGAAGAAAAGTGAATGACATGACAATGGTCATTCCCTCACTGCGCTTGCTTGTGTTACCTTACCTGATCAATCTATAACGGTAGTACTGGCACTCATCGATTCTGGTTGTACTGGTTCCATGGTCAACAGAAAGTTCATACAAGACAAAGGACTTCAAACACATAAACTCCCTCATTCCATACCTGTCTACAATGCCAACAGAACCTTCAACCAGGACAGTCAAATTGAAGAGTTTGTCATCCTTCCAATTTCCATTGCTGGACATGATGAAGTCATGACCTTTGCTGTAACAACTTTTTCCATGCACCCACTCTTTCTGGGACATGACTGGTTAAAAATACATAACCCCCAGATTGATTGGAAAGAAGGCAAGGTTACCTTCACATGTGAGGAACACCCTCCAATGCTTGCTGATGACAATCAAGACAATGATGGTGAAAAATAAAATGATTGTCTATTCTGTCTTGATGTAGAATCATAGCTATGGAATGTATCTACAGATATTGCCACAGCAGCAAATTTAGCAAAGGGAAAATGATCCTTTGAGGAACTTGTCTCTGAACACTATCACAAATACAGAGATGTGTTTGCCAAAGAGGTCTTCAATGAATTACCACCATTGAGGCCTTGGGATCACGCCATTGAGCTCTTACCCAGCAACCATACCATTGACTGCAAGACATATAACCTAACACTTGCAGAACAAAAGGAGCTTGACATGTTCCTTGAGGAAAATTTACAATCAGGAAGGATCAGACCCTCCAAGTCACTGTTTGCCTCCACATTCTTCTTCGTCAAAAAGAAGGATGGTTGGCTTCATCCTGTACAGGATTACCGAAAGTTAAACAATATTACAATCAAAAATTGGTATCCATTATCCCTAATCAACAAATTGATCAACAAATTGAAAGGAGCTCGATACTTCACCAAACTCAATGTTCATTGGGGGTACAATAACATCCAGATGAAAGACAGTGATGAATGGAAAGCTGCATTCCACACCAATTGAGGACTATTTTAACTGCTTGTAATGTTTTTTGAGTTGACCAATTTTCCCGCTACATTCCAAATGATGATGAATCATCTCTTCTGAGACCTTATCAATAAAGGAAAAGTAATGGTCTACATGGATGATATTCTCATCTTCACAGCAACCCTTGAAGAGCATTGTACAATCATACAAGAAGTCCTTGAAATCCTCTGTGATAATAAACTATCACTCAAAGCTGAAAAGTGTGACTTTGAGCAAACATGTGTTGAGTATCTCAGACTGATTGTTACTGAGGGACATGTGGAAATGGATCCATTGAAGGTCAAAGTGATCATCAGTTGGCCAGTCCCAACATGTAAAAAGGAAGTATGGGCCTTTTTGGGGTTTTTAAATTTCTATCATCGCTTTGTAAAGGGATTTGCCCAGACCACCTGACCTCTTAATGCCCTCACCTCCGAGAAGGAGTTTGTCTGGTCAACAGACTGCAAGTCAGCCTATGAATCACTTAAAAAGGCCTTGACTATGGCACCAATCCTTCATCTCCCTACCGACACAGGAAAATTTCGGGTGGAAACCAACGGCTTAGGCATTGGTATTGGTGGTATTCTTTCACAGGAACAGGATAACCTTTTTGTCTCCATCACTTATTTATCATGGGGCCTGTCTGATTCTGAATGAAACTATCATGCTGCCAACCTGGAAACCTTGGCCATTGTTGAGTGTCTTCACGATTGGCACCACTATCTCCTCGATGCACATGTTCCTTTTGAAGTGCTGTCTGACCACTGCAACCTGGAGTTTTTCCAGAAACCACAGGATTTGTCCTGCAATCAGGCCTGCTGGCAATCATTCTTCCAGCAGTTCCACTTCTCCATTTCTCATTGTCCCAGCAAATCCAATCTGGTGGATCCTCTGTCCCGGAGGCCAGACTTTGAAAAAGGGGTGGATTCTGACAATAAGGGTCAAATCTTGTTACTGGACTGACTTTTTGTCAATGCCATCACCCCACCTGCCACTGAAACACATGAGGCAGCCCTCCCAGTATTGGATTCAGTCATTCAGACAATTAGCAAACTCCAATACAAATGGGAGTGCTTCGTGTGACAAGGCATCAAACAAAAACTTCCTGCTTGGTCAGAAAAGAATGGCATCCTTTACTGGAATTCTCGCCTCTACATGCCATGTGATGCCGAGCTCCATCAGCATTTGATACAAGAACACCATGATCACCTGTTAGCAGGACATCCAGGGATTAGATGAACCAAAGATCTCCTTAGTACAAAGTATTACTGGCCTAGCATGTGCAAGGATGTCAATCAATACATCCAAGGATGTGACGCATGTCAAAAAACAAAAACAAAACAACAACAACATGCGACACTGCTCCATCCAAATGAAATCCCTAATGCACCATGGGAGATCATTTCTGTCGACATTGTCAGTCCACTACCACCTTCTGGAGCCCACAATGCCATCCTTGTAGTCATTGATCATATGACCAAAATAATGCATCTCTTCCCTGTTAATATGACCATTACTGCCAAAGGAATAGCCACCATCTTTTGGGACCACATCTTCCAACTCCATGGTACTCCTCAAAAAGTGATCTCCAATTGAGGATCACAGTTTGTGTCATCATTCATGACCAATTTATATCAGCTCTCTGACATTAGGTTGTTGTGTGTGTCCAGGCAGTAGTTGATGTTTAATAGTTTGATGGTGCAGTTGGGTTTGTGTTTGACAGATATGGTTATGTAGGTGTTGCCTATGCCTAGGATTTGCAGTGTGGGGATGTTTTTAACTATGCTGTTTATGGTGTCATTCATTAGGGTGAGTGTGGCAAATGTGAACCACTTGATGCAGATGTGGGAGGTTGAACCACCATCTAGTATCCAGCTGAACTTGGAGTACAGGGCATGGTTACTGGTGAGATATGAAAGGACTGAGTTAGAGTGGAGTGTGAGCTGTTGTTCACTCTTGTCATCCAATTCAGCTTTGGCCTGGTTGGCCTGTTTGCCACATCTGTGGGTCTGTTTATCCTTGCCCTTCATCTCATCCTTCTTTTCACTTTTGTCTTTTTCATCCTTTTTACCCTTGTCTTTATTTTTGCCATACATTGGTCTGCCATTGGAGTAGCATTCTTCAGTATGATAGCTGGATATGTTGCAATTGGTACAAAAGGATTGGCTGGATATAACTACACAGCTGAGTCTGGTATTGTTACTTTTGGGCTTTGGGTTGTGGGTAGTGTTGAAGGTGGTGGATAAGGACAATTGGGTTGTGTGTACACCATATTCATCCCTGATTCATTGTTCTACTTCTGTTGATGTGTATCACTCTGGTAATGTGATGAACATGTAGTTCCATGTTGGGGGCATGGATATTTGTGGGAAGCAGGTGAATAGTTCATCTTTGATGTCATGGTTTATCAGGATGAGGTCTTGCCTGTATCTTTTCATTTTGGCTATGTATATGGTGATGTTGTTGCCATCTGTGTGGTGTGTGGTGACGAGCAATGTGATGGTCATTGTCCAGTCCATTGCTGTTGTCCCTGCATATAGGCAGCATGCCTCTTCCCATATTTCTGTAGCTGATTGAAGGTGTTCTGTCTGGGCAGCAATCTCCTTAGTCATCATTGCTGTCAGAACTGAGCAGATGAATATGTTTGCCCTAGCCCAGTGGATATTCTGGGATCAGGTTCTTGGTTTGAGTGGTAGGAGGTTGGGAGTTAGGTATTGGTGGAGTGAGGTGGTCTGTAGCACTCATTGTACTGCCATGGACCATGTGATGTAGTTTGTGTAGAAATATGCACTAGATGTGGCATGTGGCTATTGAGGGATGGCAAACACAGTTGCATGCATTACAACAGACTATATTGGATATTTACCTATCAAGGGACAGCAAACTACATATGGTCAGCTTGAGTAGGTAAAAACTACAGTATGAGAAAGCTCACCTCAGTCATGTGTATTACAATGGACTGAGGTGTTCTAACATGAATGGCATTACAGCTAGCCAGGGTAGGGATAGACGTAGCCTCCATGATGATTTCAGAGGGTTTTGGATTTGTCCTTTGGCCTAATACAAAGGATATTGATGTTGGTAAACCTTCATAAGGTTTCAAGAGCACTCACTCAAAGTAGAGCAGAGTCTTCTAGAGAAAGGAAAATGGAATTTCCAGAGGGGACTAGACTAAAGTACATGATCAAGAAAACAAGGTTTATATAAGTACAAGAATAGTGCACAGACCAAGTTAAGGGCAAGCATAGAATGAAATAGAATGTGATGGAAATGGACAATTGGTAAAGGAATCTGACTAATGAGAATCCATGACTTGAACATGGGAAAGTAAGAGTTAGTCAGCAAGAACTGAAAGTAATGAAGCAGAGATGAAAAAGTAAGTTGGAGATTGAAGAAAGAACAAGTCATAACAAATGGTACAAACTATATATGAAAATTGCTACTGTGTCTGACAAGGGGTAAAGGGTCACAGTAAGGGCTGCATCAGCAATCTGAAAGAAAGAATATATGTGATACAGGTGAATAGTGAATCCATATGATTGCAGGTATATGGGCAATATGGCATGTCAGGCCCTGTGCACACTGGTCACTGACAGTATGGGCCACACTTGTGGCTGTGGCTGTGTGCATGCTTGCTAATCCCAACAGTTTGATCCATTGAGTTTGGGTTTGATGTGGGTGAAATGGGTATATTTGGATGTGTCAATGGATTTTTTCAATGTGAAGTGTGTTTTGTCTTTGTCTGATGTTGGTTCATCAATGGTAATGGCGACAGTTGGATGGGGTGATGGTGAATGAGAGTTGGTGTGCAAAAGAGGTAGTGGGATGCTTGTGTTGGAATTATTTGATTACATACACATTTAGGCTTACATAAGCAATAGCTACATCGCACCATTAACTACCTTAGGATACTTAGAGCCAGTTTAACAACCAAGGAATAGCTACTATATTGGCTAAAAGCTATCCTATACTGGCTAGAGGGCTGTCTTACAATGGCTATGAGGGGATGATTCAGAGTTCCAACAAGCTCAGACTGTAACTTTGCCAGCTGTATTGATTTGGAAGGTGTGGCTATACAGCAGCTGCCCCATGCTGCTCCCTCTCCAATCTGAGTAAAGGCACCACCTTGTTCTCTATCTGACAATGGTACTAAGTGCCATTGTATGCACCATTGCTGAAATAATCTCTCAAGTCCCAGATTCACAAAGTGTTTCCCAACCCTACCATACATTGGCCCTCACTGGAGAAGGCTGGCTCCTGGAGCCTTGGACCAGCCATCCAGAATGCATCCATACTGAGATTGGCATGTATGCCAAAGTTTTCCACAAACTCATCTCAGTCCTTTGGAGCTATGGTCATTGTGACTCATGGTTTGTGTCATTAGAGGAGCAATTAGCAATGTTTTTATACATATGTGTCACTGGACTGTCCACAAGGCATGTTGATGAAAGGTTCCAGCACTTGAACAGCACTATTTCACAGGATGTTCTGTCTAGAACAGCACACACCATACTGATTTTTTTTAGTTACTTTCACAAGATGGTCACCATTTTCTCCTCCCCACCCTTCTTTACTGACTTCATCACTCCTCCCAATCATACTCCACTCTCATCAAAATTCAAGTCCAATCCAAAGTTCTGGCCTTACTTCAAGGACATGATTGGAGCACTGGATGGTAGTCATATGTATTCCAATTAATCCACCAGCTCAATTGGCATCAGGATACTGAAACTGGAAGGGATTTTCGTTCCAAAATTACCTTTTTGCCTGTGTCTTCAACCTCCAATTCACTTATGCCCTCACTGGATGGAAAGGGTCTACATCAGATGCATGCCTATTCAATGAAGCTCACAGACAGCACCTCAACATTCCCAATGGAAAGTACATTCTTGGTGATCTTGGTTTTCCTTCCTGCCAATTCATACTTGTGCCATATCACAGAGTATGCTATCATTTGGCCAAATGGGGGCAAGTGTTATACACAAAACTCCACTAAGTCAAACTCTGGTTCTCTGGACTTAACTCCAGACTACCTTATTCAACTCCAAACTATCTTTACTTGTTAAGTCTTGTCTTCCTTACTCTGGACCACCTCTGGACTTCTATTGCTTACTTCTTTGGATATGTTTCATCTTGACATCTCAGTTCTTATGTCACTCCGACATCTCCATTTTCCTGACATCCTGACATCTCTCCATTCTTGTTTTACCTTGACACTCTGTCACTTCTGTTTCACCTCTGTACCTTTGCACATTGTATGTCTACCTGATCTCATTTCCAGCTTAGTAATCCACCTTTGATCTTAGTATATAAATCCCTATACTTCAGTCCTATATTCTTCAGTCTGAATATCAACAGAACTTGATGTTCTCCTCCCTCATCCAATCTCCATTTTCACTCTGTCCAACTGAACTTGACTCTCCTTGACTTGTTTGTTGTCTCTCCAACTTGAGTTCTTAGTAACTCTCCTCTAACCTCCGACTCTCCAAAATCAGGACACCAGATCTATGCAAGGTGCACCACATAAGGTGAAGCCAAGTCCCAGACCAACCAATATAACAACTCTGGCATTCTGGAGTTACACTTGGAACATGTCACCCAGGTTTAATAGTATATTCAGACTTCACTTGCATAGAGTCTCATCATGGCAACTAGAGTTACCCACTCTCATTCTCATGCCTTCACTGACACACATGAACCCCTCCATACTTTCAGCAGTAGCCACAGAGGCCCAGGCATCATAAACCAGTTTCAGAGTTTCTCCACTAGACATACTCCTGGCTCAGCTTCCCAGGTCCCTACTCCTCCACAATCCCTGACTTCAGGAGCCCACATTGAGGAAGTTCCCATGGCACCAAGATTCCTCTTCCGAGCTCACCATCACTCCATACTCCTATAGATCACACATTCCACTCTGGCTCTCTGGACAATCCTCTGAGCAACCCCAGAGATGACCCATCTGATGGTGATATCCCTGATGATGAGTTTAACCCTTCCTCAGATGAAGAGCCAGTCCCACTCAGCACATTTGGCAACCTAGCTAGCACCATCTGCAGCTTAGCTTGCTCCTCTCATCACAAACCTGAGCACATGCAATGGACCAAAGTCCAGGAACTGGACCAGTTTGATGGTACAGACCACCACAAACTCCAGGTTTTCCTAGTCCAATGCAAACTCAACTTCCAAGACTGCTCCAAAGCTTTTGCTACTGACTGTGCTAAAGTTACCTGTGTTGACTCCTTTCATGCCACAAAGGAGATTTGACTAAATGCATCTGCTCTTTTAGATCCACGATCTCTTATGCCCTCCATTTCTCTCCTATCCCATGACCTTCCACCTTTTCCAGCTCTCCTAGATTCTGGATCCTCTGATTGTTTCATAGATTCCACCTTTGTAAGCCAACATGGTCTTTTGACCTACCCTGTCCCTCTGCTTCAACTCTGACTCTTTGATGGCACCTCCAACTCTATCATTACCCAAGCCATCAACCTCTCTGTCTGTTTCTAAACTGGTGACACCACTCTGTCGACATTTTATGTTGCTCCACTGGATGGATCCTGTCCCCTTGTCCTGGGACACAACTGGCTTATCTGCTACAATCCATTGATTGACTGGGCTTCTAGCAGTATCTTGTTCTAGACATCAGAGCAGTTTGTGCCAGCCCTGAGCTCACCTCTGCAGCCTCTGGCCCCTCTGCCTCTGGCTGCCCCCATCTTCCCTGGTCTACTGTGTTTTCCTGACTGCAAGGCCCCTCCTATAGCACTCATTAGTGCTCTGGCCTTTGCACTTGCTTCCCATCTTGAAGGCTCTGTGCAATTTAGCATGTGCATTCACCCTCCAGAAAGTGAACTCTGTTCCACTACCACATCCCTGCCTGATCCAGTCAACCTCTCCAGTGTTCCTCCAGAATACCATGATTTTGTGGATGTCCTTAGCAAAAGCAAAGCATCCACCCTTGCCCCACATTGCAATTTCGACCTCAAAATTGACCTGGAAGAAGGCACTTCACCTCCCATTGGTACTACTTACTCCCTTTCATCCTCCAAGGTTGAGTCTCTCTGGATCTTCTTTGATGAACACCTTGCCATGGGGTTTATCTATCCATTTTCCTCTGCTCATGCAGCCCCTGTCCTTTTCATCCATAAGAAAGATGGTTCACTCTGCTTGTGCATGGACTTCCAAGGACTCAACAGGATTACAAAGAAAGACCACTACCCCCTTCTCTGTATCTCTGACCTCCTTGACACTCCAAGCTGCACAAAAATCTACACCAGACTCGACCTCTGCCATGCATTCCACTTGGTCCATATTGCTGATGGTGATGAATGGAAAACCTCCTTCTAGACCTGCTATGGTTCATACAAATGGCTTGTCATGCCATTTGGACTGACCAACATGCCTGCAGCTTTTCAGTGGTTTGTCAACTCTATCTTTGTTGATCTCCTTGATGTCTCTGTGATTGTCTATTTGGATGATATCCTAATTTTCTCTGCTGATAAGGCATCTCATAAGGAGCATGTCCATGAAGTTCTCTGACAACTCCAAAAACATGGCCTTTATGCTAAGCCTGAGAAATGTGAATTCCATACTGACTCCATGGAGTACCTCAGATATCAACTTTCACTCTCTGGGCTCACCATGTCTGATGACAAGGTTAAGGCTATCCTTGATTGGCTGGAGCCCTGGAAAGTCTGGGATATTCAATCCTTTCTTAGTTTTGCCAACTTCTATTGCCATTTCATTCATGACTATTCCAGTCTCATCATCCTGCTCACCCATCTTACCTGCAAGGGTATTTCCTGGGACTTCACCAACTCCTGTTGTTCTGCCTTCTATCGCCTAAAAGAGGCATTCACCTCCACTCTGATTCTCACCCATTGGGTTCCTGATGCTCTGCTAATCATTCAGACTGATGCCTCCAATTATGCAATTGCCAGTATCCTTTCCCTCTGGTCCTCAGATAAAGAGATCCAGCCTGTAGCCTTCTATTCCTGCACTCTTACTGCTCTGGAACTCAATTATGACACCCATGACAAGGAATTGCTAGCCATACATGAGTCCTTCTGGTCTTGGTGGCACTGTTACAGTAAACCACCTCCATTCCAGACTCTTTCTTATCATCTTTTGTTTCACCCATATAACTCCCTTCCCTTATGAATCATACTCACTATTTCTTGTTGCCTTCTTTCCAGATGATGTGATGGTTTACCCTCTTGATTAGTCTTCTGTTTTGGACTATCCTCTCCTACAACACTTCTCTTATAGTGTTGTGTACTCCGATCTCTTCACTAACACCTATAACTAAGCCCTTACTTTTGCTGGTTTGATTCCAGCTTTCTTGCTTAGTTAATTACTCTTTGTCATCTTGGTCCAAGTGCAGGCCAGTTCTCATTTACCTTTATTTATCCCTCATTCCATCTCCGCTTCTATTGTACTATATTAACTAGCTCAATCCCCACATGTATTCCTTAGCTAGTTCTGTGTTATTCTACGCCCTACTGTGCTCACTCTGTGTGACCTCCACTTGAACTCTTGCTCTCTAGATGTTGAGTCTCTTTGTGAGTACCTCCTAGAGTCCAAGGAATATTGTCTTGGGCACAGAAGAGCCCTCCAATGTTACAAAAGAACTAGCTTGTCCCTTTGACTCTTCCCTTGCGAAGTAAGTCACCATAGCTGACCAACCCAACTCCAGACAAAGGATTGCTGGGTCCTCCAATCCCACTCCAACCCCTCGCTCTGTCCATGCCTCTAGGGCCCTGAGAACCCTCCTTGCCAGTCGATTGCCTGCCCCACCCGCTGAGCTTCTTCCTGCCAAGGAAGACTCTGATATTGAGGTTGAAGACCTACCTGATGCCCAACCGTTGTCTGCCACTGTTATCTACAACCCAGGAATCGTTTCCCCCATCCCAGTCACCCCTCCAAGTCGCCTATCCTTGCCAGTTACCATGACTACCACCCCAAAGCCCATCGAATTGAAGTCCACCCTTCCTGCAGATTTCTCTGGTGAACTCGAGAAGGCGGCATGGTGGATCAATGCCATGAAGGGCCACTTTGAGGCCAACAGCTCTATCTTCTCCACAGATCCCCCAAAGATCTACACCCTCCTCAATAAGATGGGAGGGGGACCTGGTGTTCACTTCACTGAAAAATGGTACCACATGTTACAGGACCCCACCACCAAGAAAGAAGACAAGACATTTGATAAGATCATTGAATGTTTCAATTCCATTTTCGTCCCTTACGACATTGAAGGAACAGCTAGACAGACCCTAGACACCCTCTGACAGGATATTGTCTTGAACAGAAGAGTTCCACAGATTGTTGATGACTACAAACTCCAGGATTATGTCCAGAACTTCTCCACTGCTGTTCTTCATGCCCACCTTGAAGACAAAGAGACCATCTGCCAGAAATTCACCAAAGGGCTATACCCTCCTCTTCACTGTCTCATATTCTCTCAGATGAGTCTCCCTGACACCTATGACAAATGGGTCAAGGATGTGAAGAAATTCACCAAACATCTTGAGATGGACAATAACATTCTGAAAGGAAGTGACCACCCCTTCCATTCCTCACCTCACTCCTCTACTTGTGCCAGAGACCCTAATGCCATGGACATAGACACCCTCAATCTATCCCCTGTGGAAAAAGCATGCTGTCTGTGCAATCACCTCTGCTTCATCTGCAAGAAAACAGGCTGTTCCACCCATAACCATCCCAACTGCCAAAGTCAACCTTGAGGAAGATGCCCTCCTGTCCCATCCACCTCCAGAATCCAAGCCATCGAGACTACTCAACCCTCCAAGCTTGCACAGTATGTGCACAGCCTGAAAGCAAAAGGAAAGGACCCCCCAACAGATCTTACAAGTCCTCCATGCCTGCTTTGACGAAGCTGAAGAAGAAGAGGCTGAAGAAGTCCAGTCCACCACCTTAGTTGATGAGGATTTTTGAAAAGGAAGGATGCCTCGACATCTCCCCTTCCTCACATCTTAGCTCCTGTACTATTAGCAGAACCATCTGAGAGAACAATCCAAGTTTGCTTAATCATTTCTCATGGAGCCAAAACTGTCAACACCACCACCCTAATTGACTATGGGGCAACAGGAAATTTCATTGATCAAACACTTGTCCAACAACTATCCCTACCAACTTGACCCCTTCTGAGACCGATAAAAGCATACAACATAGATGGAACAGAGAACTGATCTGGATCCATCAAAGACAAGACCTCTGCCTGTCTCTCCTTCCCAGACCATGAAGAAACCCTTGACCTGATGATTGTAGGTTGTGGACACTCTCAGGTGATCCTATGGATGCCCTGGTTGTGCTC
>JBBPKJ010001076.1:0-13177 GCA_038089195.1 Brasilioporus rufonigricans | reverse complement strand
GAATACAAACAATCCCTGAACAGCTGATGAGCTGCTTTCCCACCCCCATCTGGATTGTCTTTGCCTTTATCTGTGCTGCTCTCCTCTTCATTGCCTCAGCTCTTCTTGCCATCCACCACCACTCAATGCACCAGCATCATATCATCACCTAGAAGAATGTCCTCCTCCTCTCAACCCCTCCCAGTTGTTGTCCTCCTATCTATCACACCCAACTATCTCCCACTCATCCAATGATGAGCCCTCTTCTTTACTCTTCTAGATGATGCCCCCACCATATATGAACTCAAACAACTTCCTGGTTATTCTCATGATGTCTCTATTCTCTCTACTGTACAGTTGTACCATCACACTCAAGGCCTCCTTAACCTTCATTCTTCTCTTCACCCAGATTCTTTACCAATTACTTATTCAAGTCGTCTGACCTTAGGACTGTCTGCTGTAATGTTGAAGAGCACTTCAATGCTTGAGACTATACTGCTTGAACTCCAGAAGGTACTCATGAAGAGACACAATGTCTGGGAAACAAGAACTGGAGAGAGATCACTCAAAGAGAGAGCAAAGTAGTGTGCTGGATTGCATAGAACTAGCTAGAGAGTACAAGAGTGAGTCTAGCTAGTTCTTACAATACAGTTAGAGCGGAGATAGAAATGGAGACAAACATAAGTAAAGGAGGACCTGCCACCACACTGACCAAGATGACAAAAGTAGTTGACTAAGCAAGAACACTGGAATTGAACCAGCAAGAGAGAAAAGCTTAGCAACAGATGGAGAGATCAGAACATGCAATGTTATAAGAGAAACATTGTAGGAGGTGATGGTCCAAAGGAGAAACCACTTAAAGGAGTAAACCATAACATCATCAGGATAGAGAGCAATGAGAAAGAAGACGAAGGAGTCAAATGTGAAAGGAAACAAGTGTTCATATCAGAAGGAGACAAGGAATAGGTGAGAACGAAGATGGATAACCATAACATCTGCCACCCCTACCACTGCATTAGATTTGCTTTATGAACTAGGGTTTGGATGATACCTATCTTAGCTTGCCCCTGCCCCTCTTTTTTGTTTATTTTCACCCATCTTCCTGCTGTGAGACAGGTCCACTACTAAACAGGTATCATGATGGAAAAGTCCTTGATGCTTGCTATAGCTAGATAGGTATCTACATGAGAGCCCTTGATGTATTGTAGTAGAATTCATAGTTCTGGCTCAATGTTTATCTAATGCACTACTTGGCTCACTCTGCATGATATCCATCAAGCCCTTGCTCTCTAGATGTTGTGTCTCTTCATGAGTACCTCCTAGAGTCCAGGAAGTATTGTCTCAAGCACAGAAAGTGCCCTTCAATGTTACAAAGAGATTGCAATGTGCAATCATTTCAAGGATGGTGATTTGATATGGTTATTGTCATCTACCATCTACATGCACTATTAACAAGACTGTGTGAATACATGTGTCTGATCAAACTGACCAGCACAGGCTTAGGTATCCCAGTATAAGGACCAGAGTAGCTGACATTGTTTTTCATTGGTGGATTGTGCAAGCATCCTCTTCTGTAGATGTATAAATACAATTTTACCATCTATCAATAGAGTTGAGCATATAATTGAACAAAAAGACCTCAACATACTCTGTAACTATGCTATCCTGATGACAAAGTTAAACAATAACTAGTGTATACATGACAATGGTGCAACCATGCATGTTCAATAGCAGCACTCAATATCATAGCAAAGTCTTTTTTTTGGTCCCTTTTTCATATTTGTCTTTTGTTTCATCATCTAGGCTTAGTAACTAACATGTTTATATACATACAGGCTAGGACAATATAGGCTAGGGCAAGTGGCATTGTACACACTACTTGGATGGCATAGTATCATAGGAGATGATGGAAAGAGTGGAAGTGTTTGTGTGAAAAGTCTTTGGCCATAAATAGTGTCAAATGATTTGAATCACATGAGTAATACCCAATTCAAAGGTATCACTCACATGATTCAAATTACTTGACACTATTTACAGCCAAAGTTCTCCCACACTGAGTTCTTTCCACTTTCTCCTATCATCTGTAGTTAACTGCACTTGGCTACTCATGGCCACTTATCTGTATTTGTAGTCCTCAGTGTAATAAAGTTATACATGAGCCTGAAAGAAAAAAAAGCACAAACCGATCAGCAGCACAGATGCAGCAGAGCTGGCCACTCATTTGGAGTGGCCCTGATCAACCTCTAAACAAAAAGAAGAAAAGGGTATCAACACAAGCCAATCAGCCATGAGGATATGGGGCTCAAGTAAGTCAATTGCTCTCATGTTGGAAGCTCATATCATAATTTTAGATCATTATGGTCCCCCCTCCCTTATTGCAATTCTGAATAAAGCTAGAGGTGTTCCACAAGGTATCCAGAGTAAGTGATTATGAAACTCATATCCTCATCTAATTCCCTACCCTCTTTTCCATCACTATCCTTCTTACACTTCTGCAAGGCCATCATCAACCTTACTTGCAAGATTCCTAGTCTTCCCTGGTCCACATCCATTTCCTGGTGAATACAAACACATCAATCCAAATCATACAACTTTGGATTCTCCTTTCTAGGTTAGCTCTTTCTTTGATGCTGTCTTTTCAGATTCACAAAAGCATATAGATCACTATGACTCCTAATGATGACTAGTGCAAGGTATTTCAGCAGCTTGCCCATGCTACATGGGAAGATAGAGTGTGAGCTTCACAAAATTGATGCTATACTCAACAACATGGATGATGAAACTATATTTGCAACCTCTAAGTCACCTGATCTGGTCATCATTAATGCCATAATGATCAATGTTTTCAATGACCCAGGGGTGAGTGCACAATAATTGTGAAGTTGCATAGTTGTCCTGATCATCTCTCATAGGTCAGTACTACTGGTACTACTAATTTCAGTCTTATGCACTTGGTGATGAGCTGTGCAATCAGCTGTGCAAAGCTCCCTAAGGATGGGCTTAGTCCTGCTTTACTTCTCCCATGCAAGCTGGATATGTTCTCCACAGGTGGGAGCAATCATATGCCCAAAGAGTGGGAGCAGCCCATCCCACCTTCAATCTAAGTGTAAAATTGTAACTGTAACTAGTGTACATATTGTATGTATTTATGTAAAAAAGGAACCATCTCTCTATACCATTCTGTATGCCCCTAATGCAAGTATATGGGCAGATTGGGGCCCACAACAAATTTCCACTGGTGGACACTGCCACTTGGCCATGTGTGGTATCAGGTGACCTCCATATGACCTAACTGCTGAACACTATATGAGTCTCACACTTTCTCACAAGTAACTCTTCTTCCTTTGCCCATACTCACAATCATGTAGTACACCACTCTTCAAGGCCTCTAAATTAGGCTGCCAAGATTGTTTTATGTAGTAGTTCATGTATCCATGTCTTAGTATCATTAAAGGTGAGTCCCTGAATGGAGAAGTGGGCAGTGAAAAGAATTAACCCTCATGTATGTACTAGTGCTTTGTGTCAGAAACAAAAGCAGAGACTAAGCCGCTGTCTAAAGCAAGATCAACCTTGTAGGTATCATATTGATTGTCATGCCAAAAATAATGGACTTATCACCTAGGTATCCAGCATTCTGGCATTGTGCAATGCCATCATTATTGTCTCTGACCAGCACTGGCCAATATAAAAGTTCTCCTGAATGGAAAGTTACCAAACACCTTTCAAGATGACCTCCCAGCCCTCCCAGCCTTCCATGCATTGACATAACATATACAACATACTCAATCATCATACTCAAAGCTTCATAGGTCTCTCACAAGCTCACACTAACCTGCCATACTAAGGCAGTTAATGCACTAGCTGTTACAACACACCCAGGTAGGATCTCCCATAGACTCAAAAAGAGGTTGCCAACCAATGGTGCTGTGTTGGACTAAGGCTTTGGTCAGCCTAGTGTGGTGACTAAGGCTTTCTTGCCTACTATATATACTGCTGGGTATGTGCATGGACCAACTATAGGGCTAGCTGAGAAGTGTCTATGAGTCAGAGATAAGATGGATCAGGGATAGAAGAAGCAAGGAATGTGGAGAGCCACAGGAATAGAGATGAAAGAAACATGTATCTAATGTGACAAGGAAGCAAGGTAAAATAGAAGAGAAGCCCAGCAGTGATTACTGTGGGAAGATTTGGATCTATAGTAAATGGGGATCAAAGAGAAGTGAAGGAGATCACTGATATGAGATTGGGATTGTGCAAAGTCTGAAGGTTAGCTAAGTACATGGGAAAAGACAAGGATAAGGGGCAAAGAAGAAAGAAATTGTAATACTAGCCATAAGTCCTTTGGGATCCTTGCTACTCAGTGGAGTTAAATCCTAATCATTTCATTCATTCTGCTGCTCTCTGAAACACTTGGGTGTAGGAAATGATAGTCACATCATTGTCTGGAACCTTTCATCAGGCAAGATACTTCAAGAATTCTACATCCCATCAGCTGGCTACATCAGTTGTCTTATGTGGGTTAAGCTCACTGAATGTGATGAAAATGCCGTTGTGTTTGGCATGTCAGATGGCAATATTCATCTCTATCAACAGGTCAATGATAGCCTGATATTTTCCTTCTTGTCTATCACACTTGTGCATGAGGGTGCCATTGAATCCCTTGCATGGGACATCCATCATCACTGACTTGCAAGTGTGGATAGGGGAGAAATTTGTGTCTGGAAGGTTGCCCTTGACCAGAGTATCCATGGCTCTCTTCTACCTCTGTCAAAAGCTGACCTCAACATAGAGTCATTTCTTCCCTTCAACAGTAACTTGGAGAAACAGCCATATATCACTTGGTCAATTCACTTTCATGACAATGGTGCCAGCATTCTTGTATGATATCTGGAGAGTGGATTTGTGTGAGTTGATGATATTTATGTCCAATTTTACCTTACATTTTCCTCCAATCTAGTCATTGCTACTCAATTGATTCATGGGATTTGAAGTAGAAAAAGAAAACAAATGGTCAAGTGTAGGTCTCTCAGCCTTTTCTATATAATCATGACTGACTCCTTTTAGTGGTGCTACCTTTCTAGATGTCCAGGACCTCTTGGTTTCTAATCTATGTGACAGCATTTACAAGTATACTATCCCTGCACTCAACTGCATGCAAAGTTTCCAGCATGTGATTTTGGTCAATGTTCCCCTCCAGCTGTCCATTGCTCATCATGCCAAGTTGCTCATCATCTGTGGTGACAATGGCTTTGCTTGTATTTTTGACTTGAAATTGGAAGCCTTCTGTAAGAAGTTGGAGCACAGCAGTGGTACATTGTCATCTAGTATATTTGTATTGTACTCTGGCAATGTGGTTAGCTGGCAACTTAGTGGTCTCTGTTACTGTATGTCCATAGATAATTCAGACTTTATGCCTTTGATGTTGCAGCAGACTTTTGAAAACAGTCAAGGATGTCTATTTGTGAATGGTAGCACATTAGAGGGCCATAGCAACATCAAAGTGTGGCCTCAAAGCCTTCAGGTGAGCTGATTTCTTATTGCTCATTGTATCTACTGAATAATACTTGTAAGGCCCCTGCCTAGCCCATGCTCACTAATACAGAAGTTTGAGCACTCACATTCATAAGGCAAATAATCTTATTTGCTATAATTTGTATTTTCACAAACATACTTATGGCCCATGGTCCACCCCCCTTCCTCCACAACATTTTGCTGTTGATCCTTAAGTACATTGGCATATTGTTATGACACTGTGTAGATCCACCCATATTGTACCTATTGTGTAGCTTTTTTGTATTGACATTATGTCCACACTCCACTTCCCATGGGTTGTAACATGCACTATTTGAGTTGTTTATCACTTACTGCACTTCTTTTCCTTTCTATCTCATAGCCACCATAGTAGAACATAGAACCATCAAAAAGGTCAACTTACTGCAAATGAAACTTTGTGTAGTGTAGCTAAAATGTTTACAGACAAAAATGGCTGCCTCCCCAAGTACACAACCAAATGTTGATGTGTGGAACATGAATGGGCATTTCCTGTGCTTCAACTAGACTTTCCTTGACATGGGGAGGTATTCACTAAGAGACACAGTGTCCCACAAGAAGGTAAACTTAATAGACACTCAAGGGGAGCAAAGTAATGTGCAATAATAGCATGAGCAAGTTCTACTCTTACTATACATCAAAGGCACTCAAGTGAGTACCTGTTATGATTTCTCCTTTTCCTGCTATTCTTTCTCCTTCACTTTGGCTGTTACCTTGCCTAGTCTCCAGTTTGATCCAACTGGATGATACTTCTTTTCTCTTACTTTTCTTTGCTGACTCATCTCTGATGTGTCATAATTGGCTGCTTATTCCTTCAGACTTCTCATTGGCTGATTACTCATTCCTGCTTACTCTTCTTGTGATGCCATCACACTTATCTTTCGACCTCTATTGTTCTCCTCTGGTGGATTTCCATTGTCCTCTACTTTCCATCACTTACTTACACCTTTCCTGGACCTGCCCTAAAGCAGTCTCCAGTACTATATAAATCCCA
Organism: Brasilioporus rufonigricans; assembly: GCA_038089195.1. NCBI lineage: Eukaryota > Fungi > Basidiomycota > Agaricomycetes > Boletales > Boletaceae > Brasilioporus > Brasilioporus rufonigricans. The sequence goes on along the minus strand of JBBPKJ010001076.1, from coordinate 6,654 downwards.
GTGACCTCTATAGTAGTTCCTCACTCTTGATCTTCCTGTACTATCACCTAGTACCTGGAATATACTCTTAGTCCTCTTCTTTCTTTGGTGGTAACCACTCCACACCTTGGCTGGTATCCAGCTCTAGAATAGACCTGGTAACCAACCTGGAAACCTTGCCACTACAAGGCAGTATCTTTGGCCTCCACCAGGGGGAACCCTTGCCAGGATACTGGAACATCCCAGTGCTTACATAAGCAACATCTTTAGTCAGTCATCAGATCTATCTGATTACTGAATATCTTAGCCATACAGGACTATGCTTGGTCCTACCTGGGTCAAGTGTAACAGTACCTATCTAGTCATGGTAGACATATACATCAAGGGCTTATCACTATGATACCTATCTAGTATAGGGCATGGTCAGTAGGAACAACATTGGCAACATACTTGTGCTTGACAACAACAATGGTCATGGGTATAGGACATCAGGCAGGCACTCATGAAGAGGCACAACATCCTGAGAGGCAAAGGAATGACAATGAGTGAGTGATGACCAAAGGATTGGATGAGCAGTTGATAGTAAGAGGAGAAGGAGTGAGAGAACTAGCTAAGGAGTACATGGGACAACTTAGCTAGATCTTTATACCATATTGAAAGTTTTGGCTAAACAAAGAGTAACAGGGAACAAATAGACATGTCACCACTGCACAGACCAGGCTGAAGTAAGTGATGATCTAAGCAAGAACACAGGAATCAAACCTATAAGATAAGAGCTTAGTCATGTGGATGAAGAAACATGCAATGTTATGATAGAAATGTTGTAGGAGATAAGTCCATGTCAGAGACTAATCAAAAAAGAGGAGTGACAAAGATGTTATCAGGGTATAGTACAAAAAACAATGAGAAGAAGCTGTAGTGGGGAAAAGGAACAGAATGGTTGTGTTGGAACATTAAAAGAAACAAGTGAGAATGAAGATGGATTATCATAACAATGTGCAGACAACCCATAGTAAGCATATCAGTATATTATTGGCACACTGCTAATGTTTCACACTTAAGGTTCCATAAGCCTGTTGGATGACTGGAATGTGTAATGATGTAGTCACACTTCTGTGCCCTGGACTGGATTTTCCTAACTTTGGGAGGTACTCACAAAGAGACTCAACATCCAAAGAGAGGGACTTCACATTGTAATGTTGAAGAGCACTTCCTATGCTTGAAATGATATCTTTTTGGACTCTAGGAGGTGCTCACAAAGAGACACAACATCTAGAGAGCAAAGACTAAAGAGGAATCACACTAAGGGGAGCAGAGTAGTACATTGGATAAACATAGAACTAGCTAAGGAGTACATGGGACAACTAGCAAGTTCTTTATAGTATAGAGAAGTCAGAGATTAAACAAGAGTAAACAGAGACAAAGAAGGGCTTGCCACCACGCTGACCAGGATGAATAAGACTGTTAAGAAAAGGAGATTAGCTAAGCAAGAAGACTAGAATTGAACCAGCAAGAGAAACTGCTTAGCAATCAGTGAGGAGATCGGAATATGCAGTGTTATAACAGAAACACTGTATTTCATCCAAGAGATAATCAAGTAAAGGAATAGATCATGAAAGAAGGAAGTGAAAGCGATTGGGAAAGCATGGTTGTAATGAAAGGAAACAATGAAGAGGCTGGAACAAAGATGGATAACTGTAACATACATGAAAGGAGAGCCAAGTAGTGAGATAGGATATCACAGAACTAGCTAAAGATACATGGGAATGTCTAGCTAGTTCTTATACTACATCAGATGCACAGAAAATAAATAGAGGACAACAGAAAGCAAATAGACACATCATCACTGCACAGACCAGGCTGAAATAAGTAATGAGCTAAGTGAGAACACAGGAATTGAACCTGCAAGACAAGAGCTTAGTTATGGAGAGAAAGGAATATGCAACATTGTAATAGAAACATTGTAGAAGATAAGTCCATATCAGAAGCCAGTCAGAAGAGAGGAGTCACAAGGATGTCATCAGAATATATTATATGGAGAAACAAGAAGAAACTGCAATGAGGGAATGGAACAGAATAGATATGTTGGAAGATAATGAGGAATAAATGTGGATGAATACAGATTACTATAACAGAATGCATGGTCTCTTGTGTTGCAATGGGCAAATGACACTATTGGCTATATTGAGTTAGATAACATCCTGCATTTGCAGTTTGGCCCTCAATATGTCCCATTCAAATGGAAGTATATTACCAACCAAGTGTTCACACTCTCAGAGGATGACAGTGGAACTCCTTTAGCTATAGAGGCTGTCAAAGTTGCTATCACTGCTTGCAGGATATCACTGACTGATGACCAGTTATCCTGAGAGACTTCCTCCTCCAGCACTACCTCTGTTACAATTGTTTTTCTCTTTGCTTTAACCTTTTACTTGGCTAAGCACTTAACCTTTGCATGTTCAAGTCATGCTTTCCTACTTAGACAATCTGTTTTACTAATCAGCTGATTACTCCATCTTCTTTAGTCATTGATCAATCATCAATGACTCATCTTGCTTACCCTTTGCTTACCAATATGCCTGCCCTTAACTCATACTCTAAACCCTTGTACGATATCTTGTAATCCTAGTCTAGATCTCCTTGAGCATTCTGAAATAGCATCCCTTTACCAAGAGACTCCTCTCTACTCTTGAGTGAGAGCTACCATCAAACCCTTTGAACCCATCAAACCAGTACCTGCCTAGACCAAGTACTTACCCAGTATAACCTATAGCTGGAACCATTGAACCCATAAACCAGGTCTTTTGAGGATACACCTATCTTCAGATAGTCATAGCAACCTCTTCCCACACTCACCAAAACAAGCAGAAGGTTGGTCAGGCTTCAAGTGCCAGAAAGCATCACCAATGTAATATACAGTGACCTTGAAAACCCTTTCCATATTAACCTTGATTGGTGGTGTGTAAAGGACACTGCCGGACAGCGTGGGAATTCCGCTTAGCTTAGGTGGAGTTATAAATAGTACATACTCTTGGCTACAGGAATGCCCCCTATGGCACATGATTTGGATCAAATGCTGTGCAGATATGGCCAAAGTAAAACAACAACACCATGGAAAGGGTTTTTTCACTTTTGAACTGACAACTAGGATCTCACCAAAATCATAGAATACTAGCCATTTTATGTTAGTGTGAACAAAGATATATATGTCAGTTGTATGTCTGAGTTTAAAAAAGTTCCCACACTTCCTGATTTTCAACCACAATCATGGTCAAATCTCTTTTTCTCACTCAATAAAGTACTATGTAACGTTGAGAGCACTTCTATGCTCGAGACTTACACTTTCCTAGACTTTGGGAGGTACTCACGAAGAGACACAACGTCCAAAGAGTATAACTCAGAGAGGATGAGGCACAAGGAGCACAGTAGTGCGTTTGATAAACGTAGAACTAGCTAAGGAACAAAGGTGGCTACTGAGCGAATAGATATAGTACATTTGGAGCGGAGCTAAACTAGAAAGTAAACAAGGGTAAACTGGGACCTGCCTGCGCTTGGACCAAGACAACAATGGCAAAGAGTATTAGCTAAGCGAGAAAACTGGAATTGAACCAGCAAGACTAAGAGCTTAGCTATAGTTATCAATGAAGAGATCAGAATACGCAACACTGTAAGAGAAGTGTTGTAGGAGGAGTTAGTCCAAGATGGAGAGTTATCCAAGGGAGTAAACCATCACATTGTCAGGAAAGAAGATTACCAAGAAGGAGGAGTAAGACTGGTGAGGAAAAGGTGTTATATGGGTGAGGCGAAAGACGACCAGGAAGAGTCCAGAACAGAGGTGGTTTACCGTAACAGACTCTCCTTGTCTTGTTTGTCGTCACTCTGACTTGAGTTTATAGTAACTCTCATCTGACCTCCGACCCTCTGACCTCTGAAATCGGGACACCAGATCTATGCAAGGTGCACCACATAAGGTGAAGCCAAGTCCCAGACCAACCAAACATAACAACTCCAGTGTTCCGGAGTTACACTCGGGGCACATCGACTGAGTTTAACAGTATATTCAGACTCCACTTGCGTAGAGTCATCATGGCAACTAGAGTCACTTGCTCTCATTTTCATGCATTCACTGATGCACACAATACCCTCCATACTTTTAGCAGTAGCCACAGAGGCCCGGACATCGTCAACCAATTTCAGAGTTTCTCTGCTAGACGTACTTCAGGCTCAGCCTCTCAGGCCCCTGCCCTACCACAATCCCCGACCCCAGGAGCCCACATCGAGGAAATTCCCGATGGCACCGAGGTTCCTTTTCCAAGCTCACCATCACTCCACACTCCTATAGATCACACGTTTCACTCTGACTCTCTGGATGACCCAAGTAACCCTGGAGATGACCCCGGAGATGACCCATCCAACAGTGATATCCCTGATGATGAGTTTAACTCTTCTTCAGATGAAGAGCAAGTCCCATGCAGCACATTTGGCAACTTAGCTAGTGCCATTCATAGCCTTGCTCGCTCCTCTCATCACAAACCCAAGCATACACAACAGACCAAAGTCAGGGAACCGGACCAGTTTGATGGCACTGACCTCCACAAACTCCGGGTTTTCCTAGTCCAATGTGAACTCAATTTCCAAAACCGCCTCAAGGCCCTGTTCAGTTTGCGAGGACTCGTGTTAACCGAAGACCCCAGCTTCAGGTGAGCTCGGCAGCTCCTGTAACGCATCACATCCCTGTGCCTGAGCGGAATATCCCAACTCACCTATAGCTGCATAGTGGGGCAGACTCACAGCGTCAAGACTGTGTCAGTCCCACCACGATGGATCTTGAGACACAGAAGTCCCTTGACACCCGCCGCCGTCGCATTGTTCTCCTAGTCGTGATCATCATTTCCCAGCTGGCCTACTACTATCACTTGCTCATAACAGCTCGGGCAGAACCTATTCCATACCACACATCTATCCTAACAGGCAAAGCATGGATGATAGAACTGCTCAGCGGTCACCCAGATCGTATTCACCTTTGCCTTGGTGTGCGACACAAGGTGTTTGAAGCCTTGGTAGATACCCTGAAGCACCATGGATATGCACCTGCTTCTCAAAAGGGAATATCGCTCGAACAACAGCTTGGGATTTTTGTGTATACCTGTGTCACTGGACTCTCAGTGAGACATGTTGCAGAGAGGTTCCAGCACTCAACAGGGACAATTACACAGTTAGTAGGCCGCCTTTTGTTCCCTCTCTCTTAAGAAAAAAATTATTCAGGTACTTCAAATGAATGCTCAGCTTCTTTTCGACCCCACCATTCTATTCATCACAAGTCTGTTTTCCAAAACTCAACACCCCCGTTCCAACAATCATTATTGATGACCCGCGCTTCCGCTTTTTTCAGGACTGCATCGGTGCTGTCGATGGCACTCACATCCGAGCCTTTGCCCCTCTTGAGTTCCAGTCCTCCATGCGCAATTGGAAGGGATTCATCTCACAGAATTGCCTTTTCATCTGTGATTTTGACCTCTTGTTCACCTATGTGCTCACTGGCTGGGATGGATCGACTGCAGATGCAACACTTTGGAACAATGCGCACACCCACGACTTACACATGCCCCCTGGCAAGTATCTGCTTGCCGATGCAGGGTTTGGCACATCTAGTGCACTTCTTGTCCCTTACCGTGGAGTCAGGTACCATTTAAAGGAGTGGTGTCAAGCCTGTGAATGGTACGCTGTTTAATTGCTACTGACTTTGCTTCTGACATCCCATCAGACCATAAACACCACAAGAGTTATTTAATCTACGTCATGCGACTCTGCGCAATATTATCGAGCACATCTTTGGCATTGTTAAACGTCAATGGCACATTCTCCAGCTCCCCCCTGAGTATGACATGCATGTATAAGCATGAATTCCCGCTCCCCTTTGTTCCCTACACAATTTCATTCGCCAATTTGATCCTGACGATTTTTATGATCCAGAGCTCGGTGGGATCAACCTCTTTACTGATGACAACGACAAGGCCAGCTTTCTTGCAGATGGTCCAGCGGATGTGGAAGAACGCCGTGAGGCAGATGCACGCCACGAGGCGATCGCACATGAGATGTGATTGGATTATCGAGGCGAGTTGCAAAGAAGGGGACTTGTGTAATCCTTTTGTTCTGTAGAGTACATACCATGAGACAAGCACAATGTGATTTGAATGGTTGCACTTGAAATGGAACGGGCAAGGTATGACATTGTCTAGTAGAAGATAGTACATAGAATAAGTTGTGCTACAATGTCAAGACGAAGTATCGACTGCATGAATTTCATTCAATCTGCAATGCACCCATTCTGACCACATTTTGGGTGGTAACGATACAAAGCCGGTTGCGTGATGCTTATTCAAGGGGTTAACAAGAAAATCTGTTAAATCCAAAAAATCATCCTTGGTGAGCCCAAGCTCGCGATCATTCAAGAGTGAGACCGCCTTGGCAGCGTTATCGACAGGATGCATATTCTGGGAGAGGTCCATGACTGCCGCTGCAATCTGATTGAAACCCTCACGAGAGATTTTGTGAGCCTGCACTACGGCAGAACTGGGACGACTGCGCTTGGATGGGCGACCATCTGAGTCAGCCGCTTGTTCTGACTTGCGCTTTCCACTGCTCACACTAGTGGACACCACAGAGTGTGCACGC
>JBBPKJ010001075.1:0-13180 GCA_038089195.1 Brasilioporus rufonigricans | reverse complement strand
CTGGCTTCCAGAGTGGCTGTGAAGAAGAAGGCAAAAACCTGCTACAGAACACAAATGTGAGTGTTCATTTCATTCAAAATAAAATACTATGGCTTATCTTTTGATGATCAGCCCAGCCACACATATATAGAAGAGGCCCAGATGTTATGAGTAAATCAGAGTGCGCCCAGCAGCACTACAAAGCACAATGGAGAAATCAATCCACCCTTGATGCATTCAGTTTCACGAGCACCAAAATACCGGCAGCTATCTCCAATGCACTTGCTGATGGCTTTGCAATGCCAAGTCAGAGTGGACAATCAGTCTCTGCTCTGTCAATCCAGAGTGGCCTGGATAGCAGAGTGACTCTGTAACATTGAAGAGCACTTCTATGCTCAAGACAATATCTTCTTGGACGCCAGAAGATACTCACGAAGAGACACAATGTCTGGAGAGCAAGGAGGTGAGGGATGATCACACAAGTGAGCAAGTAGTGTGCTGGATTGCGTAGAACTAGCTAAAGTACATTGAGGGGATTCCTAGACTCTATATAGTACTGCTTCATAGCGGAGATTTAAGAGGAACAAACAAAGACCAACCACTACACGGACCAGGTAACTAAAAGACATCAATCAAGCTAGAACGTTGGACTTGAACCAACAAAGGTAAGGCTTGGTGACGGTGGAGAGATCAGAACATGCAACGTGTGAGAGAACGTTGTAGAAGGATTAGTCCAAGAGTAAGGCGATCAGAAGAGAGGAGTCAAGAGGACGTTGTCCACATAGAATATAACCAGGAAGGAGTCATAAGAGGTATAGGCAAAAGGGAAAGTGTGGTTATGACAAAACGAAATGATGAACATATTGCGATGAACAGGGAAAATTGTAACAGACTCTCTATGATAATGCTAGGGCTCCTACACACTCTGAATCACTGGTGGCACTATCATACACACAGAGCATATCCATACTGGAAACTGACTTGGATGAGCCAGATCCACAGCATTTGGCTATATGGCCTGGGGTGGAATCTGATCTGGAGCTTGACAGAGACTTGGAGGATAAAACAGTATCCACTGCAAATAGAGCAATGGGACTGACAGAATCTGACTCTGGCTTAGAGTTAAATGAAGTAGATGAAGTGGAAATATCTCTGGATAATGGAGAACTTGGAACTGAGGCATGGGAAGAGGAACTTGATGAGGTGATACAGGGTCCAACAACAGAAATAAGAGACTGGAAGACTCTTCAGAATCAGCTGAAAGATGAACTGACGAAGAAACAGAAGTCTTTACCACTTGCCCAGGTCAATCAACTTATGATACTCTCAAATTTTGCTACACTACACTTGAAGGGTGTTTCCCGCATGAATGCAAGTATTGAAATTGCATAACAATGGGACCATGGCTTAGGAAGTCAAATATGGTTTGCACAGCATATCCGAGCACTTGCACATCATTACCAAATATTTGAGCAGCTGCCACAGGAGAAACATGGTGGAAAAAGATATGCACAGTCTTTTCTTCACAATGAATCAGTTCAGAATCACTGTCAAACATGGCTTTCAAGCTTATCTACTGGACAAGCAACCCCACATGCACTACAGAGTGCTGTTGAGAAAATAATCTTCCCTGAACTTGGTATTGTGCCAAAGCAGCCAATCAGCTTGTGTACTGCTTGTCAGTGGTTAATTAAGCTCGGTTGGTGACATACAACAATATGGAAAGGCATGTATATGGATGGGCATGAATGTCCTGATGTTGTGAAGTACCACAATGAAGTCTATTTACCTGCAATGCAGCAATTTGAATGTTGAATGGTCCACTTTGAAGGCCCAGAGCTTGTGCAGATTGAACCAGATCTCAGACCAGGTGAACAATGCATCAAGCCATATTATCATGATGAATGTTGTTTCCATGTAAATGACAATGTAAGCAGTGCTTGGTAAGTCTGAGAGTTTAGACTTTTACCAGTAGAAGTCTAATTGTGAATTTCTAGGCTTCAGGCAGGAGAGTGAGTCCTACAGAAAAAAGAAAGAGGATATATTATCCACATCTCAGATTTTATCAATGAAGAAGATAGCTGACTTATCTCATGTGGACCTAACCAAGAAATTGATAAGGATGCACGTCAGATAATCTATCCAGGAACCAATGGTAATGCATGGTGGACACATTCAGATCTTCTCAGTCAAGTCAGGGGGGCAATTCAGATCCATGAAGAAATCAATAGACCAAATGTTCAGGCTCTTTTTATATTTGATAACTCATCTGCACATGCATCATTGCCACCTGATGCATTGTGTGCATTTGAAATGAACCATTCTGATGGAGGAAAATAGCACAAGCAGCATGATACTAGTGGTACTCATTTTGGCTATTTTGAGGCTATGTTTGGACTCTGAGATGCTGTGAAAATATGGATGTAATGGTTGGACTTTGAAAAACATGCCTTGCCTGTGCTCTTCCCTTCGACACTCTGCAAGACTGCAAGGTCTAACAAACCACTCTATGATCATGGCTGGTAGAGCCCACCCCTGTCCAAATATACAGCCAGCTTCTTCTGGTATCCAAAACCAACCTCAGGCCAGTGGAACTAAAAGAAGCATGGCTCAGAAAAGACCATGTGCCAGTATCAAGAGGGGGAGCAAGACTGTCTGCTCTACCCACACACCTGTACCATCAATTTCTGATAGTGGTTCCATTCCATCAGCCTCATCAGCCCCAGCTCCTAGTACAAAGACATCCACCACTATAATATGGGAAGGAAAACACACAGACATGCTGGTCAAGTGGATCACATCTCATATCACTGATCAACATATCTTATTCCACAATTGCTCCTCATCTTCATCCTCCAAAGCCCCTCCTGTTGACAAGCCCTCTGGGAGGAACAAGAAAGATGTGACCGCTGCCATTGCCAAGCATATATTTGAGCAAGATCCCAACCATTCCAATACATATAAAACCAATCCTGCAAAGTTTGTCACCTCTGTTATCAACCAACTGGGGACATAAGTATTTCACCATTGCTCCCTTGAACTACCAGCTTATCCATCCCCTCTAGACTTAAGACAAAGTATCGGGATCAATGTGTGCGATTTACAAGCACTGGGGGTGGCATCACACCATAATCTGATGGGAATGAAGAGTTGCCTGCTCAAAACCTTCTTGGTATGTATGTCTATCACTATTTTGTCAACAACCTAATTTTCCTTCCAGAGGACATCCTCTGTATCTTCCCTTACTATCAAGAGTTCAATGCCATATGGAGTGGCATCCCATCATTTGACAGCAAACTCATTTCATCCAAGTTGGGGATGGACCATGCAGCGAGCTTGTTGAGGGTTGTCAAGCTGGGTTGTCAAGCTGGTGAGCAAGCTGATGAGAATGAAGACGAAGAAATGCAGGTCCATGGTGATAGAGAAAAAGATGGAGCTTCAGCTATGCAGAGCATTTGAGTTGAGGGAGATGATGCAGATGCTGAGATGCATGGATTGGACAATGACAACGACCAAAGCATGGAAGATGTCCCGACAGTACATTATACTATTGATCCAAACTCCTCTCTCATCATTGGCTATCCACTGTTAGAATCAAGCTATTATGGCTGCATGCGGTGCTTCCATTTGTGAGAGGCAGTGATGTCCTAGTCACACACAAGTGGACAATACTTTGTCAGCCCAACCACAGTTTACACTCCAGTCCAAGGGAAAAATGCCAATGTACAAAGGGCAAAGTGCATTTAGGCACACACCATATGCACAGCTGCCTTCTAGCACCACAGGCTCAAGTGCGAAGAGTGCCAGCTCAACCCCTGTCTTGTCTACCAAGATGACAAGTCCATCAGGTTCGACTTGGAAGGATCAAGTGCAGGCTCAGATTAACGACTTGAACAAGCAAAGTGAGTCACTCGACAAGGAGTTCAACCATTCATGTGCAGCAAAGTACAACTACCACATACAGAAGAAAGAACTCAAATTTCAGCGCAAGGAGCAATTAGCTAGACATGCCAACACAGAGGTCAAGTTCATGTGAGAGCAAGAGCTCAAGAAGCTAGATATTCAGCTTAGGCAGGAGGAAGAGCATGCCTATGCTCACCAAGCTGAAGTCCTATGCTTGCAGATCCAGTTTCAGCAGTATCAGAGTGTTGTCAACACTGGGACTTCCCCTAGCTCGGATTCCACTGTTCCCCAGGCCATACCAGCTTCTGCCAAGCCATTACTATCTGCCACCGCTTCCTCTACTCCCAGCACTGTTGCTACTCTCATCCTTCCTACCATGCTGGTCCCATCCACTGCCACATCTCTCATCACTGCTGATTCCCTTCCAGGTTCTTCCACAGGTGTTACTTCACTGCCAACCAGTGGATAGCATGTTCTCAATGGATAATAGATGTTTTTCACATTTGTTTTTGTATGGCCTGGTAACCTTTTTTGTATGCAGTACGAATAATACGACTACAATAATGATTTAAATACATTCACTCAGTCTAAACACCCCTTTCATTTACAGTGAAGTTTATATCGAGCACCCGAAACAAATCACACATCAGCTCTGTGTGGACCTGTTGTCCTGGTGTACCATCTTGAAACTCGACAATGACAACATCCAGATCCCTCAGTAGGTTCTGTGCCTCTCCTCGTGCCAAACCTGTTGATGATTCTCTTCCAAGCATCTCTTTGAAACAGATGATCATATTGTGAAGTATAATGCAGCACTGTGTCCAGTGTACTGCATATGTGATGTCATCATCTGATCAAATGTGAATATGAAGCTCACAAAGAGACTGGAAGCGACCCTTCAATGTAGCAAATGTGTGTTCAACACACACACAAACCTAAGTTTTTTTTAATCTATGTATCTGATTTCACACTCATCTGACCTTACCTTGGACAGGTACCGATTATAAATTTTTTGTGCTCATGTAAGTAGTGCTGTTCATGTTGCTTTAAACAGCACGACACACCATGTTCTTGTTGGATAAGTGCTATCTGCCCAGATCCAGTGGCCATCTGGAATCAGTGCTTCTGGCACCTGTGCCACTTCTGTTCCCTAGAATGCATATGCATCATGGACACTACCTGGATGGCCTAGACCATAATCCACAACCAGAAGGTTGTGCACCATTACAACAAGCTGTGATGGGATGATCTCAGTGAATACTAGGCGCTTGGTACGTTCTGTTGGTGACCTCACCTCATAGAATGTTTTACTATAGTGAGATGGCTTTTTGAACAAATTGAAGGTTGAACCATCAGCTGCAAAGATCCCATTCCTCCATGCTGCACAAGACTTCATTTGGACAAATATGCAGGCCAACTCAGCATCCAAGAACTGCACTGAAGGCATAAAGACAAATTCATTGTGCTGCTCAAGGAGTGTGACCATCACCCAGTTTGTACAATTAACAACTGACCCTACACTGATTCCTGCCCACTGGGCAATGTCCTCAGTTGTAATCACATTGCCATGGTGACCTGCATGGTTTAAGAAGATTGTGAGTTGGATCACAATCAGCAACTGTGTACAGTTTGAGTTTGATTGGAATACTGGATTGTCACTAATACAATCTAGTATACAGTCAAATATTTAAGGATCAACACAAAGTTTCTGGCAGAAGAGGTGTGGCCGGAAAGCTGCAAAATGTTCTAGAAGGTGGAGCTGGGATGTGTGCATTGGGAGTTCTACGATGTTATTCAGAATATGTGCCTAGTCAACTTCATCATGCAGCACTTTGATACTACCTGTTACACCTGATTGTTTCATGATCAGGTGTAGCCCCTCTAGATTGCCTTCCTGGTCGTCAGTGGCATCTGGAGGCAAGGAAGGCCTCTGGGTTGATGGGAGGGTCTTGGTGAAGGATGGAGGGAGATAGAGTCAAGGACTGATCCAAGACTTATCTGGATTTCCAGGGTTCAAATGTTTGCTCCAGAGGGAGAGGGGAAATGTTAATGGATTCAAGGGAGTTCTGGGAAGGACAATACAAAGCGAAGGGAGATCTAGGTTAAGATTACAGGGTATCTGGTTATGGTTTATATAGCTGTGGAAATGGTGCACAGACCAAGTCAAGGGTAGGCATAGAAGATAAATGACTAAAAGGGACGAGTCAATGGGAATCAAGGGGATCCAAGAATAGAGTGATGAGTCAGAGGTAATAGATAGTGATGAGGAGTCTATGAGTCAGTGAGAAGAAGTAACAAAGAGATAATGAGTCAATGAGAGAGAGGATGAGTCAGGGAGATCATAGGATCAAGAAAAGAGGCATCAGATCAAATGGAAAAGAAGAGGATCTATGAAGATGAGTCATAGATAAGCCAAGGTTCAGGGGAAAGTGAGGATCAAGAAGAGAAGTTGAGAAGTGAGGTAACAAGGCAAGTCACAAGGGTTTAGAGTGGATCAAAGAATAAGAAGACAGAGATCACAAGGGAAGAGAAGGAAGAGAAGGAGATCATGGGAACAGAACCTGAGTGAGTCATTGGATTGGCCAATGACAAGCAAGGAATCTATAATCTATGAATAGGATTGGTCTAACCAGTGAAGTCTGAAGTAAAGGGTTAGCCAAGTAAGAGTTCGAAGGTAAAGTGTACTTCGAGGGGTCGAAGATAATGTCTCAAGGGTTCTGGGAATGTCCATGAAGAAGTGAATGGTCAGTCGTCCATGCAGGCCAGGCAAGGAGATGTTTACTGGGAGTCTGTGTTGTTGGAGAGGATCCAGTGTTGTCAAATGTCCAGTTGTTCGAGGAAGAGAGTGAAAAGGAAACAAGTATACTGGGTGTAGGATGTATCATAACACTACCCAACAACCTTTGGTAATGTTGATCCCTCCACTCTGTCAAGTCAACTGATTTTGACTCAGATGACCAACCAGCTTTGGAATCTGATAGAGGGAAAGAGGGCAATTCTGGAAAAGGGGGGGTATAAAGATCAAGTTTCCATCTTTGTCCTCAGTCTCAAACTCTTCATCCTCTTTGTTTGCCCTATGCAGTAAATTTGTGCGTCTTCATGTCATGATATCAAGTTTGATGATATCCAGTTGTATGAGCAGCCTCTGTTTCTCAGATATGTGCAGCATAGTGGTAGGAAGGGAGGGAGTGATGGTTATCAGTTTATTGACCATCTACAGGTCTTAGTTCTATTTTTTTCCCTCCTTCAACTCGTGATAGATGGACTTAGTGACTGCAACACTGAGTCTCGGCCTGGCTTCAGCACACTCTCAGCACTGTTAGAGTTACAATACATGTCAACATTTTATGCTCACTCTATAGTTTGAAAATAGTCTCGACATAGCTCCAAAATAGCCAAAATGAGTACCACTACTGTCATTCCAAACTCCAATCCAGATTCTACAAAGTGTGGACTTGTCCAAAAGATGACAACCACTGATGGCAAACCAAAGGGCTTGAAAACTGTGCTTGATGAACATGGTTTCAACATACATGGCTTATGAACCAAATGCTCTCCTGTCTGCCCTTTTGAAAGCATCAACTGCTGCATGGCCTGGTTGCTGAGTCAGCAGGAAGACTTCTGTAATCAGATCTCAATGCTCAAACAGCTTATCAGAGATGCAGAGCATGAGTGTATTTTTTTGCTGAAATTCCACTGTGAGCTTAATCCTATAGAAATGGTAAGCATAGATATATATTTTTATCATTCAGTATCTCTCTAAAGATAATTCTTTTAGTATTGGGGTTTGTGCAAGTATCATTATCAACAAGTTGCAAAATCCAACTTCACTGCAGCAAAGAAAGTTGCAATCAAAATCCTTGACTCATGTCCTGCTGAGGTAATCTGGCAGTTCATCAACCAGTCATATCGTTTCTTGAGTGCATATCACCTGGAACTCACAGGCAAGGCAGCAGAATGGGCCATGCAGAAACAGAAACAGCACTGCCAAGTTTTCCAGAGTGCAATGATGGCCATTGAAGCAGTACTCAACTAGTAGACTACATTAGATTGATGCTCAGCACCTCCAAAAATTTGGCAGGCAAAAAATATCATGGGAAAAGTCCTGGAGGCCTATTTTTCGATGTAATTTGACTCCCTGTGCACAGATAGTCTACTAGTTTTGGCCAATAAATTCAGATACAGGTGCTAACTAATTGATGGTGTTTGATTGTCCCTGACTGTACTACAAGCATAATACTGAATCTTATCACTTGACTCAACTGTATCATGATAATCTTGTGGATCCTGTTGTTAGCAAGGCTACCAATCTTTCAAGCACTGTCATGACATGACATTATGTTGGAAGAGCAAGCATGTGTGCAGCCACAGCCACGACTGGCCTGAGCAGTCACCAGTGCATGCATGAATGGACACACTCCATTCCTGTGTATTGCAGATCATATGGACATCTTCATTCTATCTACCACATACTTACCATTTATCATATACCTGTGTCTCGTGTACTCAGAGCTCATAGAGCTCCTGATATTCTCTTTTAGCTAGTACAGATTCCTTTGTATATAAGATGTACCTTTTCGTACTTGAACACCTCAGTCCATTGCATCATGCGCACAACTAAGGTGAGTTACTAACCCTTTACATTACCTACTTGATACTTACTTGTACCTAGCTGTTCATACTAGGTGAATATATAGTCTATTGCATCACATGCACGACTGAGCTGTTTGTACTAGTCGCATGCCACTATTCGATCGAGTGCATATTTTCTTCACATTAGTCCATAAATGGTATATTTCCCTTTAGTTGATGCCAGGACTCTGTCGAACAGCACCCAACAGCATGCCACACTGTTGGCTAGGCTTGCTGGGTGGCACTCTTTTTGCAGATGAGGCACTTATCACTTCAAGATATTGTCTATCATGAAGTCAGATCTCATGTACATCATTGCAGGCATCGAGGTCATCTACTATCTGACCTTCATTCAGGATAGCATCCTGGTAGTGAGCAACGTGTATCATACTGGAACTGTCAAGAATCAAAACTGATCAGGCTCCAGGGAACCTGGTAGTGGAGAAGAAAGAGTGAAAATTACTGCAAATGCGGAACACTAATCTACATGGAGGTTTATATACGTTGTACAACAGTGCATGGACCAACTATAGGGCTGGTATGGACTGATCTAGATGACTGATGTTATAGGAACAGGAAAATCATAACATTACCCCCCTTTCAAGGTGAGGATTCTGGACAAGCTGGATCAGAAACAGGAGGAAATTCAAACATACTATTGGGATATTTATTGTATTGTTTACAGAAAGAAAGGAAAGCAGGAGAGGAAAATAACGAAGAAGGAGAAACAGTAGAATGAAGAGACATACGTGGAGAGGGACAAGTGGCAAGGGGATGTTTTTTGTGGAATGCTTTGACTGCATCCAAAGCATGAGGAAGATTTTTTTTTTAATCCATTCATGTTCTTCATGAGGAAATCCTTTCCAATGGATCAGATATTCAATAGATCCTTTTCATTCTTGTGAATCAACAATTTCTTGGATTTCTTGTTCCTCTTGACCTTGTATGATGTCTGGAGGTGGAGGAACCATTTGTTGCAAAGGAAAGACTCCCTTTATGTATGGCCATAGTTGGCATTCATTGAACACAGGATGAATGGTCTTCCAAGTTTGATTGAGTTGGAGACGATATGCTCCTTTACCAACTTTTTCAATAACTTTAAATGGTCCATATTGTCTATCGTCCAATTTTTTTGTTGGTCGATCGGTTTGAATGTATGACACTTCGACCAAGACAAGATCTCCTTTTTTATATGCAGGATGTTCTTTAGCGTTCCAATCATGAAACTGTTTCATGTCCTGTGCAGCATGTGCTAACGCTTCTTGGGCCTCCTTTCAGGCTGCATGCAAGTCCTGTATGAATTCCTCTGCAGATATGTTTCGGGGTTGGACTTTATAATCTTGTCCGATCTGTGGTTCTTGTCCGTAATTTAACAAAAATGGACTAGTGCCAGTTGATGCACTCTGTCTGTGATTCATGGTGAATTCGGCCATGGGAAGCCAATCGGCCCAGTCTAATTGTGTATGATTGCAATACAAGCAGAGGTATTGTTTAACTTCTGCATTCATCCACTCTGTTTGTCCATCTGTTTGTGGATGATAGGCAGTGGACGGATTAGCTTGTATTTGCAACATAGCGTATAAATCAGACATGAAGGATGATATGAATTGTGCCCCTTGATCGAAGATGACTTTTTGGGAAGTGCCATGTAACTGAAAGATGTGGTCTCAAAAGATGGTCGCTACTCCTTTCACTGTGATTGTCATATCAACAGGGAAGAGGTGTGTCATTTTTGTCATCCAATCAATGACTACCAATATCACATTGTGTTTGCCAGATGGAGGTAAGGGGCCAATGATATCAACAGAAATGATTTCCCAGGGTGCATTTGGGATTTCATTTGGATATAATGGTGTATTATGTGACTGTCGTTTAGGCTTTGTCTTTTGACACACATCACAGCCCTGTACATAGTGTTCGACGTCCTTGCACATGCTTGGCCAATAGTACTTGGT
This sequence comes from Brasilioporus rufonigricans, assembly GCA_038089195.1. Taxonomy (NCBI): domain Eukaryota; kingdom Fungi; phylum Basidiomycota; class Agaricomycetes; order Boletales; family Boletaceae; genus Brasilioporus; species Brasilioporus rufonigricans. Next base: position 2,711 of record JBBPKJ010001075.1, on the reverse strand, counting down.
GCTGAGCAGATCCCTTGTTTGATGAATACCCGGGTGTCCTGCAAGTGGATGGTCATGGTGTTTGCAGATAAGGCATTCATGAAGGGCGTCATCCTTTGGTACATAGACGCAGCTGTTCCAATATAGAACACCATCCTTCTCAGACCATGCTGGTCGTTTCTGCTCTAATCCTTGTCATGCGTATTGCTCTTGTTCATACTGCAGTTTTGTGATGGTGGCGATGACAAAGTCGAGAACAGGAAGGGTGGCAAGATGTGTTTTCATGACTGGAGTGACAATGGCATTGGCAAACAGTGCATCAGGCAACAAAATCTGGCCTTTGTTGTTGGAATTCACCCCCCCTTCAAAGTCTGGCCTCTGGAACAGAGGGTCTGCTGGATTGGACTGACCAGGGCAGTGAGAAATGATGAAATGGTAATGCTGGAAGAATTCCTGCCATCGTGCCTGTCAATGAGATAGATCCTGGGGACAACGGAAGAACTCTAAATTGCGATGGTCCAATAACACCTCGAAGGGAATATGGGCATCGAGCAGATAATGACCCCAATCATGGAGACACTCCATGATCACCAATGTTTCCAGGTTGGCGGCATGGTAATTCCGTTCAGCATCTGAAAGACCATGAGACAGATAGGCAATGGGGACATATTTGCTGTCCTGTTCCTGCAAAAGGATACCACCAATACAAATACCAGATCCATCAGTCTCCATATAGAACTTTCCTTCATCGATGGGGAGATGAAGAACAGGAGCAGTGGTGATGGCGTCTTTCAATGCTTGATAGGCCATTTGGCAAGCATCATCCCAAAGGAAATCCTTCTTTTCGGATGTCAATGTGTTCAATGGTTTGGCAATCTGGGCAAACCCTTTGACAAACCGACGATAGAAATTTAGAAATTCTAAGAAAGCACAGACTTCTTTCCATGTCATCAGTACCAGCCAGTCAGTGATCACTTTGACTTTCAGAGGATCCATTTCTGCATGTCCTTCAGTAACAATTAATCCCAGATATTCCACACAGGTCTGTTTGAAGTTACATTTCTCTGCTTTGAGTGACAACTTATTATCCTGCATGATTTGAAGGACTTCTTGTACTATGTGACAATGTTCTTCCAGTGTAGAAGTAAATATGAGAATGTCATCCATGTAAACCATGACTTTTCCTTTATTGATCAAATCTTGGAAAAGATGATTCATCATCGTCTGGAATATTGTGGGGGAATTCGTCAAACCAAAGAACATGACCAACAGTTCAAATAGACCTCGGTTGGTACAGAAGGCTGCCTTCCATTCATCACCCTCTTTCATCCTGATGTTGTTGTAACCCCATTGAACATTGAGCTTCATAAAATACTTTGCACCTTTCAGCTTGTTGATGAGCTCATTGATCAGGGGTAATGGATACCGATTTTTAACAGTAATGTCATTTAGCTTTCAGTAATCTTGGACAGGACAAAGTCTTCCATCCTTCTTTTTAATGAAGAAGAATGCAGAGGCAAAGGAAGACTTTGATGGTTGGATCCTTCCTAATTTCAGATTTTCTTTGAGGAACACATCAAGCTCCTTTTGTTCTGCTAATGTCAGATTGTACGTTTTACAATTGACAGTATGATTTCCTGGTAAAAGCTCGATAGCATGGTCCCATGGTCAGAAAGGTGGTAATTCATCAAACACCTCCTTAGCGAACACATCCTGGTATTCATGGTAGTGTTCTGGGACTAATTCCTCAAAAGACCATTTTCCTTTTGCCAAATTGGCTGCAGCTGCTATGTCTGTCGATACATTTTGTAGGTATGACTCAACATCTAGATGAAAGAGATGATCTGGTTCTTTGTCTTCGTCATCTTCTTCTGCAAGCATTGGCAGGTGATCTTCACAGGAAAACACAATGTTTTCCTTTTTCCAATCAATCTGGGGGTTGTGTATCTTCAACCAATCGTGACCCAGAAAGATTGGGTGTGTGGAAAGTGTTGTGACAGCGAACGTCATGACTTCATCATGTCCTGTGATCATCATTGGAAGGATAACAAATTCAGATATTTGTCTGTCCTGATTGAAGGTTCCGTCGGCATTGTAAACCAGAAGTGGATGGGGAAGCTTATGCATTGTGAGTCCTTTTTCTTGGACAAACTTCCAATCCACGGTGAATCCTATACAACCAGAGTCGATGAGGGCTGGTACTACTGTTGTTGATTGATCGGATAGCATGATACAAGCAAATACCATCAGAGAACAACCATTGTCAATACGGTCACTCTTTGAAATGTAATGGGGACGATGTTGTAGTTCTCGTAGCACAAAATATGCATCCTCATTGGACATTAATTGAATTTGTCGCAACAGTTGGCATGTCACCTCTTTATGTCTGCTTTCATGGACAAATGTTTTGAGGTGGGAGAGGCCTGTTGCATCTGGAGCATTGTCGATGGTTACCTTGATCCATTCAATTGTCCAAGGATCAATGGTGTTCAACCAACTCCTTTTGTTGTTGTTTCTTGGCTGTGTATTGGGGCTCTTGAAGTCCTTTCTCTGCACAGTTGCTGTTACGACTTGTTCTTTTCTTCAGTCTCCGACTTACTTTCTTATCTCTGCTTCATTGCTTTCGGCTCCTGTTGACTAACCTTTACTTTCCCATGTTCGAGTCATGGATTCTCGTTAGTCATTTCCCTTTACTAATTGTCCGATTTCCTTTGCATTCCATTCTATTCCAT
>JBBPKJ010001074.1:0-13198 GCA_038089195.1 Brasilioporus rufonigricans | reverse complement strand
GTGTCAAGGTGAAACATATCAAAGAGATAAGTAACAGAAGTCCAGAGTTGGTCCGGAGTAAGGAAAACAAGACTTAACAAGTAAAGAAGGTCCAGAGGTGAATAAGATAGTTTGGAGTTAAGTCTGGAGGACCGGAGTTTGGCTCGGTGAATTTGGTATGTGACAACATCAAAGACAGCGATCAATGGAAAGCCTCCTTTATCACCCACAAGGGACTCTTTGAACCTGTTGTTATGTTCTTCAGCCTATCCAACTCCCTGGCAACTTTCCAAAGATTTATGAATGACTCCTTCAAAGATATGATCACTGAAGGATGGTTAGTCATTTATATGGACAACCTCCTTATATTCTCCCCCAGACAAGAAGACCCATGAAGAAAGAACTAAGCATGTTCTCCAAAGAATGCAAGAATTAGATCTCCATCTCAAACTAGAAAAATATTCATTCACAACTGAGGAAGTAGAATATCTCAGAATGATTGTCAAACCCAGACAGATTACCATGGATCCTGTTAAACTTGACAGGGTTGCCAAATGGTCCACTTCTTCATCATTAAAGGAAGTATGTTCCTTCCTTGGATTTGCCAATTTCTATCAGCAATTCATTCCAAACTACTCAAACATCACCTGACCTCTCATCAACCTCACCAAGAAAACCTCTCCTTGTAAATGGTCCTCTAAATGTACCAAAGCCTTTGAAACTTTGAAAAAGCTATTTCTCCAGAAACCTGTACTTCAACTCCCTAATCCCTCACAACCTTTCGCCATCACAACTGATGCCTCAGCGTTCACATCAGGAGCAATCCTTCTCCAAACAGATGACAACAGAGAATGGCACCCATGCTCTTACCTGTCTCAATCCTTTGGACCACAGAACAAAACTATGATGTCTATGACAGGGAGCTTTTCACTATCCTACATGCCCTCAAAGAATGGCAACAATATCTTCTAGAATCCTCTTTTCCTGTACAAGTATTCACTAACCATCAAAATCTTACTTACTTTCACACATCCCAACAACTGAATCAATGACAAGCCAGATGACTGCTACACATCTCCAATTATGATCTAAAAATGAACCATGTTCCCAGAAAACTCCTTGCAGGACTGGATCCTCTTTTCCAATGACCAGACCTTATTCCCACTGATGCAGACAACAAAGGAACCACTCTCCTTTCACCATCCCTCTTTGTGTGACTTACTGAGTTTGGACTGCAAAAAATCATTGCTGAAGCATCATCAACTGACCCCCTGGTGCTCCAGAAACTCCAAGCCATCAATGACCTCCCTTACCAACTTCACTTCCAACTCTCTGATTGGCAGGTAATTGACAATGTCTTAACCTACAAAGGTTGAGTTTATATACCTCCAACTGGAGACCTTTGACAAGAAATCATTCACTGTTGTCACTGTTGTCATGACCACAAAACCACCAGACACCCTGGAATCCTGAAAACATGCCAACTTGTCACTTTGGAATATTGGTGGCTGGGATTAGCCTCCTTCATCAAACAATACATTGACAGATATTCCATTTGCCAATAAAACAAGGTCAATACCCATCTGACCTCTCCCCCATTGACACTGATACCTTCTACCTCAACAGAACCATTTAAACAACTCTCCTGTGACCTGATCACTGATCTCCCCCTTTCAACTCCTTATTGGTTGTGGTGGACCATGGCATTACTAAAGGGGTAATCCTTTGCCCAACCAAGAAGTTGATAACCACCAAAGGAATTGCTCTTCTTTGTTACCACAAAGTCTTCTCTTGTTTTGGACTATACAACAAGATTATCTCAGACAGAGGTCCTCAATTTGCCTCTTCTTTACCAAAGCCCTCAGAAAATTCCTTGGATATGATCTATTCCTATTGACTGCATATTGTCCCTAGACTGATGGAGAAACCAAGCAAGTTAATCAAGAACTCAAGACTTATCTTCAGATCTTCTGTAGAGATTAACCATCCATCTGGTCGGAACACATTCCCATGGTAGAATTCACACATAACCACTGTCCCCACTCTGTCACAAGAAAATCCCTGTTTTCTCTCATGATGGAATATGAACCCTGATCTTTTCCCACTATCTTAACTCCAACTAATGTACCCACTGCTGAAAACCACATTAAAGCCCTCACTGCCACTCAAGATGAAGCATTGGCAGCCCATCACCTTGCCAGACAAAACATGGCAGCTCAAAATAAGAAACCTTTTGTCCCATTCATCCTAGGACAAAAGGTATGGCTAGAGGCCAAAAACCTTAGACACTCTACCCCTAATCCAAAATTTGCACCTAAAAGAGAAGGCCCTTTATCATTGTCAAAGTCATATCCTTGATCACATACCAACTGTTACACTAGACCCAGGTAGGGGCTAGGGTAGTCCTGTTGTTCGAAGATGAAGATACTAAATAGGTCTGGGACCTGGTGCAAGTTCTGTGTAGGTAAGCAGCGGAACAGTTCAATGAACTAGCAAGGGTTCCTCCTTTGAGGGCGAAAAGCTATGAAGGTAGCAACGAGGACTGAGTACTTGGACTGTGGAGTGGATACCACCAAGAAAGGGATTGGATACCCTTAGCTACTCTCTTAAGAGTGGAGTAGGAGACTTTGGGAGCAGGAGTAGATTGCGAGTGATAGTACAGGAAGAACAAGAGTGAGGAAAAGTACAAGTGGATCGCTGGGTTGATATACTACTATACCTGCTTTAGGGCAGGCATGGGAAAGGTGACTAATAAGCGATCAAAGTGAATAGAGAGTAAGCATATATGAGTCATCAGATAGCATGAGAAGATGAAGTGAACTAAAGCAAAAGAATAAAAGAAACATGTGATAAAAGAAACGCAGTCAAGCAGGATTGAACTGGGGACTCCATGTGAGACTAGCAATGGTAAAGAAAAAGTGTAGTCCCCAAATGAATCGTAACACCAACTCCATCTTCCCTTTATATGGAACAAAATTCACCCAGTCTTCCATGCCTCTCTTTTATTTCCATATAGAGAAAATGAGATTCACAGATGGAATTTCCTGAAACCACCCCCTGACCTTGTCAATGTAATGCAGACAGCACCAACATTTGCTCAGACGAATGTTCTTACACTTCTGGGAGATACTCATGAAGAGACACAATGTCCAGCAAGTTAAGCAATGAGGACACACAGTCCAGACAACAGACAGGCCTTAGATGAAGGCGACATGAGGGAGCAACATAGTGCACTAGATTGCAAGTGTCGAAGTAGCTAATGATACAAGAGGTCTTTGGCTAGTCTTATATATGTTGTACATGACTTCATGGCAAGCATGGAATCAAGTAGAACTACATAGAAGAAAGGATGCATCATTACCACACAGACCAGTCTGAGAACAAATGATGAGCTAAGCAAGAATACTGGACTTGAACCAGCAGATAAAGAGGCTTAGTCATGGAGGAAAGGAACACACAACATTGTAAATAGAAATGTTGTAGGAGAGAGAGTCCTAATCAGAAGATTATTAGAAGAGAGACGAGATAAGAACATCATCAGAATACAGGATAAGAAGCAAAGAAAAGAAGCTATGATATAGAAAAGGAGTCAGATGGTTGAACAGGAAGATCAAAAGATATAGATGTTGGTGTAGACACACAACCATAATAGTCAACAGAAATGGAGAATTTGAAATAGAATGAATTCTGAAACACAAAAGAACTCCAATGGACTTCCACTTCCTGAGCTGATGGAAAGGATACTCCACTGCTGATGACTCATTGGAACTGGAAATGAATCTAAAACATCCAAAGTCTGCCCTCTCTGAATATAAAAGACAATGCCCTACCATTTTCCCTCTCAAACCTTTGGAATAGGGAGCCTCTATGTGAGTGCCCCCCTGAATGCTCAAAACCAATGACCATTGCCTCTTCTTTCTTATTTTAAATTGCCCTATCTATTCCCTTGACTCCCTAGGCATCCTCATCCCTACTTTACAAAGAAGAACTATGAGTCTTGGAATAAATCAAATATGCCTAGCATGAAGCTGGACAATGTCATCCTCTTCCTCCTGACCATCCATGATACCACAAGGGATGCTACCTCTGTCATTAACTCAGCCATATCCACATACAATGCCCAGCTTACAAATGTCCCAACTGTCTCAATTGGTGACCTGGGCACACTCAAGGGAGATGTCCTGCTAGGAGACCAGATCTGCCTAGTTTCTCTAACTCCTCTTCATCTGCTCATTCCAATTCTCAACCACCTTCTTACCACTCTGGAAGAAGCCCTCCTCCTTGCTTCATCCAACCTCAACAACAAGCCCTCTTGGCACAAATTACCACTGGAAGAAGACCTCCTGTCCCTCATTCTCCATCCCCCAGAGACGATATCTATGATGATGTTGCTTACACAAATATGACTAGTTCCCCAGTCAGTCATAACTTAGATTTGTAAAAGCCTGATTTGGTGTTCAGGCATACTAAGGGGGTTATGTTACATTTCTCTTCTCTTTTCCACATCTAACCTTTATTCCACTTGCTTGGCTATGTACTTACCTTTGCATGTTTGAATCGTGTGTTCTTGCTTAGTCAATTCATTTTACTAAATTGGCCAATTACTCATTTTCCTTTACTTATTCTTTAGTCATTGCTTACCAATATGCCTGCCCTTTACTTGGTCCATGTGCATTTCATACCAACAAAAAGAAAGTTACCTTTGCTCTATCTTTCATGACCAAAGGACCTGTCAAACTCGGTTGATGTGCCCCAAGTGTAATTCCGGAATGCTGGAGTTGTTGTATGGTTGGTCTGGGACTTGGCTTCACCTTATGTGGTGTGCCTTGCATAGGTCCAGTCTCCCAATTTTGGAGGTCAGAGGGTCAGAGGTCAGATGAGAGTTACTATGAACTCAAGTCAGAGGGACGATGAACAAGACGAGGAGAGTCAAGTTCAGTCTGGCAGAGTAGAGCAGAAATGGAAGGAGGTGGAGAATGTCAAGTTCTGTTGATATTCAGACTGAGGTATACAGGACAGAAGTACAGAGATTATATAGTAAATCGGAGGCAGATTACTAAGATGGAAATGAGATCAGGTAGACATACAATGTGCAAAGGTACAGAGGTGAAACAGGAGTGACAGAGTGTCAAGGTAAAACAAGAATGGAGAGATGTTAGAGTGACATAGGAATGGAGATGTTAGGATGATGTAGGACAGAGGAACTGAGGTATCAAGGTGAAATATATCAAAGAGATAAGTAGTGGAGGTCCGGAGTTGGTCCAGAGTAAGAAAGATAAGACTCAACAAGTAAAGATAGTCCAGAGGTGAATAAGATAGTTTGGAGTTGAGTCCAGAGGACTGGAGTTTGACTTGGTGAATCCAGTATGTGACAGGACCTCCCTTTACCTGGGTAACCACCTTTAGAGCTGCTGCTATCTCAGCAGGAGTAGTAACTTCCTTGAAATATGCTGACTTCATAACCAAGATTCCAAAAGCTTTCAAACATCACAACATTAAGTCAAGCACAGTTGCTTGGCTAGCCACCACCCATATGATTAAGAAGGGCAAAGACCTGTACTTGCCTACTCTAGTGGAACTTACTGCCAAATTCCAAAACTATGCAGTCCTTGCCAACCTAGATAAGCAAGATGATGCCCTCATTGAATACTACTCTGCTGAAATCCCATCCTGGATCATGACCAGAATCTACTTCATGAATACTATACCATCAACTGCAGCCAACTGGTATGACAAAGCTACACTCTTTTGGAAGAAACACCTCAGAGCCAAAGAGATTGCTAAGTGAAACTGTCAATCCAATGAACCATTCTACCCTTCTCAATGACCATTGAATTGCCCAACCAAAAAAAGATCCAAATGCTATGGACATTGATACTGTCAAACTCAAGAAACTTTCAGATAAAGAATAAGAGGAGTGCAAAGAACAAGAGGAGTGCAGAAGGAAAGGACTATGCTTTCAATGCTGACAACATGGACATCAGAACTCCAAATGCCCCCTCAACCAGAAAATGATAGCAAAGGTAGAAGAAGAGGTCCCAAATCTGGTAGAACTTGATGATGAAGAAGAAGAAACCACTGTTAGGAAGGTGGAATTTTCTCTTCCCATGCAGGATTTTTAAAACAGGGACCTCAATTGATGTGATCATCCCCTAGTGGTACTTTGATAACAGTAACAATGAAATCAAATTCCATGTTAATTCCTTTGGAACTCATTGTCCCCAGTACCTTGAAAACTGTCGAAACTGCTGCCTTAGTTGATAGCAGAGCGGATATTAACTGCCTAGATTGGCAGTTCATACGAAAACATCACTTACCAACCACTCAACTCACTCAACCTGTACCCATACAAAACATTGACTCCACATTCAACTCCTCATGAAAGATCCTTTTCACCTCGGAACTCTTCTTTTTGATAGGAGGAATAGTCAAAAAGGCAACCTTTTACATTATGAATTGCAAAAACCAGAATGTTATCCTCAGACTACCTTGGCTAAAGGAAGCAAATTCTTCCATTGATTGGAAACAACAACAACTATCTATCAAAGAATCCATTGACAAATTTTCTGAACTCTATCAGATTCATGCTGCTGCCTTAACCCATCAAACCACTAAGATCTGCCTGCCAATAAAACCCCCTCACCATATTATGGTAAATCAAGTGGATGATGTCAACTCTTTGATTACCTATCTGAGAATGATGTCACAGCCCAGTATGAAAGTCCAGAAAACTTTGTCCTCAGAGCTAAACAAAACTATACTCTGAACTGATTTATGACCTTTGGTTCCAGATTTGCTCCACTAGGATCCCCCATCATACAAAAGCTAACCATGGCAACAGAACTTGTTATGAAGGCAGAACTTTCCAAATCAAAGCTAGTACTTCTGCCTGAATACAAAGAATTTGCCAATGTCTTCTCCAAAGAAGTGATAGATCATATTCCCCCTTCTAGACCCTATGACCATGCCATCCAACTCAATGAAACCTTTATATCTAAGATTGGGAAACTCTACCCTCTCACAACAGATGAATGAAAAGCCATAAAAGAATTCATTGACAAAAACCTCACCTCTCACAAGATCAGACCCTCACAATCCCCCCAAGCATCTCCTTTCTTCTTCATTAAGAAAAAGGATGGATGACTTTGCCCTTGTCAAGATTATCACTATTTAAATGAGCATACTGTTTGTGACACTTACCCTTTACCCCTCATCCCCAGTGAAAAGTGACTGTGATGGTAGCTGACCTCATATGCTACACTATGTATTTACTAATATTTGTATGATTATATCTTTGCATATCTGCCCATGTCTATGAGGCAGAGTAGTAAAGGCAGAAATAACATGCCTGGACTCGCCAAACCCCAGGTTGTACTCAGACTCTTCCATGAAAGAAAAGGGCACTTGATTGAATAGGGGCACATAACTATTAAGGGACAGCAGGACTACATACAGTCAGCTCAAGTAGGTAATGAATGTGGAGCTGTTCTATATTGAACAGTACAGATTATATATGAAGAGTCACTATTGTGCCCAACAAAAGGGGAAAGGGTTGTAAGCAAGGGCTGGATTAGCAATGCATACAATAATATTGAAGAATGAAGGTATATGATATGGCTGAATAGAGAGTCCATACAATTGTAGATACTTGGGCAATGTGGCACATTGGCCTGTGTGGGCACTGGCAATCATTTAGACCAGTCATGGCTATGGCTGCATGCACACTTGCTAATCTGACATCCAAGACTCTACTAACCCTATTATTCACCCAGACTGGTCAAACCTTTCCCAACCCTCACCTGGTGGACTCTACTAACTCTTTCCCCACCCTCATCTGTGTTGGCTTTCTCTAAGCTCAACTGTGTGAGTTTGTCCCACTAGTGAGACAAACAATGACCACCCAAGATTGCTCATGCCCAGACTCATATGCTAACCCTTTCCCAGATTTATCGTTTGATTTGACTTGCCAAGACTCTTATCTGAACTCTACTGACCCCTTCCTAGAGTTCACTCAGACTTGCCAACTGATCACTCAGACTGGTCTGCACTTTACTAACCCTTTTGCAGGCTTATCATTCGCTTGGACTTGTCTGCACTCTTAGTTACTAGCTGCTAACAATGTTATATGTGTCATTAGCTTGCATATATGCAGGAGGCTCTTGCATGGAAGGAGCACTGCAAATCTCTTGAAGTGCAACTCTTGAAGACTACTGAAGAGCAAGGAAACAGGTTACTTGCAACTTGATGGGTCAAACAAGAAAACAATGGCAGTGATGAAACTGTACCAAGCATGAACAAAAAGCACAAGGCCAAATCAATCAAGACAGCATGCTGAAAAACAGAATAGAGGTGGGTATTTTGTATGATGTCTGAATGTACTGATGCTCAGGGCCAGCCCATTCTAGTTTCCCATTCTCTGGTGTCTCGGACTCTTCAACTACAGCAGCTCAAACTAATATATTATCATCTACATCATCCCTCAAGCACTCATGCCGTACTCATTATTGCACCATTGCACCATCTCCATCTGTACATCCTTTGCATTTACTTGATCACACTCACTGCGATCTGACTCTTTGCCATTCAGTCTCCTCACAGTCATCTCACTTTGCCACTGTTTGGACTCTTTGCCACTCACTCTCTTCGCTGCATTTGCCACTGTTCAGTGCACTTGTTGCCACTTTCTGGGCTCTTCACATTCAGTTGTATAGGATACCACCAGACTCTTCGCCACTTGCCCTCTTCATTGCATTTGCTGCTGTTTGGTGCACTCATTGCCACTTTCTGGACTCTTTGCATCCAGTTGTACAATTTACTAGAGAGTCTAGCATTATGTAGCAGATACCAGCAGATGTTCTCGTACCATAAATACTCAGTTTTGAACAGAAATGAACAGACTGCATGATCAGTTACAAGTAGACACAATTAGCATTTGACAACATAGCATATCATTTATTAGCAGATGTTGCAACCAGGAACATCTAATCACAGTATGTCAAGATCTACCATAGTATGTTACACCTCCTAAAAACATGTATAACCATATAGTACCACATATGAACATCCCAGTAATTCCCATTTTGTTAGGAATAAATGTGACCATATGATTTCTTGTGTATTGACAGAGAAAACATGCTCGGACATGTCTGAACATAACTGATCACAGTCACTTTTCACTTGGCCTCATCTCTGATCTCATCAACAAACTAAAAGATGCTAAGGTTTTTACCAAATTCAATGTCAGATGGGAGTACAATAACATATGCATCAAGGATGGCAATCAATGGAAAGCAGCTTTCATTACCCATAGAGGACTCTTTGAACCTCTCATCATGTTTGTTGGTCTCTCCAATTCTCCAGCAACCTTCCAGAGATTCATGAATGACTCTTTTAGAGATATGCTCACCAAAGGATGGTTGGTCATCTGCATGGACAACTTCCTCATCTTCTTCCTAGATAAGAAAACCCATAAAGAACAGATGAAACGTGTACTCCAGAGGATGAAAGAGTTAGATCTCCACCTCAAATTAGAAAAATGCTCCTTTGCAACTGAAGAAGTGGAATATCTCGGAATGATCATTAAACCCAGACAAATTGCCATGGACCCTGTCACACTTGATGGCATTGCCAAATTGCCTACCACCTTGTCAGTAAAGGAAGTATGCTTCTTCCTTGGATTTCCCAATTTCTATAGGCAATTCATTTCAGACTATTCCAACATTGCTTGTCTCCTCATCAACCTAATAAAGGAAACTTACCCTTGGAAATGGTCTTCCAAATGCTCCAAAGCCTTCAAAACTCTCAAAAATGTATTCCTCCAAACACCAATACTTTGACTCCCTGACTCCTCTAAGCCATTCACTATCACCACCAACACCTCTGCCTTCACATCTGGAGTGATTCTTCTCCAAACTGATGAAAATGGTGAATGGCATCCATGCTTGTATCTTTCCCAATCTTTTGGACCCACAGAAAGGAACTATGACATATATGATAGAGAACTCCTTGCCATCTTACGTGCCCTCAAAGGATAGCACCAATACCTCCTTGGATCTCCATTCCCAGTCCAGGTTTTCACTGATCACCAAAACCTCACCTACTTCTGAAAACCCCAGCAGCTTAATTGATGACAAGCCAGATGGCTCCTTGATATCTCAGACTACAATCTGAAAATGATCCATGTCCTTGGAAAGGTTTTAGTTGGACCTGACATCCTCTCCTGACAACCCAATCTCATCCCTTCCGACTGTGATAATGAAGGAACCACTCTCCTTCCACCATCCTTGTTTGTACAACTCATCGACTTTGGACTACAAAAGATCATTGCCAAAATGTCCTCTACTGATCCACTTGTGCTCCAAAAACTCCAAGTCATTGATGACCTTCCCTATCAACTCCAATACCACCTCTCTGATTGGCAGGTTGTTAACAGTGTCCTGACATATAAAGGACACATCTACATTCCCCCTTCCAGAGATCTTCATAAAGAAATTGTTCAATGTTGTGATGACCATGAAACTGCTGGTCATCCTGGAGATTTGAAAACCCACCAACTCATCCCCTCCAAATACTGGTGGCCTGGCTTAGCCTCTTTCATCAAACAATACATTGACAGATGTTCCACCTGTCAACAGAATAAAGTCAATACCCACCCTTCCTCACCACCTTTAACACTGACACCCTCTATGTTGACAGAGCCATTTAAACAGCTCTCCTGCGATCTCATCATTGACCTCCCCCTTTCCAATGGCTTCAACTCCTTATTGGTCATGGTGGACCACAGCCTTACTAATGGGGTAATCCTTTGTCCAACCAAAAAGTCAGTAAATGCTGAAGGAATCACCCTCATATTTTATCACAAAGTCTTCTCTCACTTTGGACTTTACAACAAAATCATATCTGACAGAGGACCTCAGCTCACCTCCTGCTTTGCTAAAGCACTCAGAAAACTCCTCAGATATGACTTATCTTTATCCACCACCTATCATCTACAAACTGACAGAGAAACCAAAAGAGTCAACCAAGAAATCAAACTTACCTAAAAATCTTCTGTGGCAACCAACCATCGTCTTGGTCAGACTACATTCCCATGGCAGAATTCACACACAACCACTGCCACCATTCCATCACTGGCAAATCTCTGTTCTCTCTCATGATGGGCTATGAACCCTGTCCACTTCCCACAGTCCTAATCCTGACTAATGTACCCACAGTTGAAAACCACATTAAAGCCCTCACCACTGCCAAAGACGAAGCTCTAGCAGCCCATCACCTTGCTAGACAAACTATGACTGCTTGAAACAGGAAATCCTTTGTTCCATTTACTGTAGGACAAAAGGTATGGCTGGAAGCCAAGAACCTCAGACATTCCACTCCCAACCCAAAGTTTGCACCTAAAAGAGAAGGACCCTTCACTATCACCAAGGTTCTATCCCTGCTTACTTACCAACTCCATCTTCCCATCACATGGAACAAAATTCATCTGGTCTTCCATGCCTTTCTCCTATCCCCATATAGGGAAAATGAAATTCATGGACAGAATTTCCTGAACCCACCCCCTGATCTCATCAACTGGAATGAAGAATTTGAAATAGAATGAATTCTGAAACACCAAAAAACTCTGACAGGCTTCCAGTTCCTGATCCAATGGAAAAGATATTCTGCTGCTGATGACTCATGGGAACCTGAAAGAAACCTGAAACATTCAAAGACTGCTCTTCAAGAATATAAGAAATGCCTTCCCATCATTTTTCCTTCACCCCCTCATTCGAGATGTGGCACCTCTACATGAGTGCCCCCTCACATGCTTCAAACAAAAGACCATTATCTTTTCTTCCTTGGACTAATTCTACTCTTTGAACTTCTGGGACTTATCACTGCTATTATTCTCTTTATCTTTCATTCAAAATTTCTAAACCTCTGACCTTCATACAAAAGTATGGCCTCTCACCCTACTTTCCCCTCCTGTATGTCCCACACTGAATCTTCTATCACAACATCTTCCATCCAAGCTGTCCCTGGATGGAACATCACCACCATCCACATACCTCCATTTGCCACACCATCACCATCTAACTGCCCAGTAGAGTTGGTCAATCTTCCAATTTACACCCATTGAGTACATCAAGAACTACCCAGTGAAATATATGCTGACCATCTCCTTGCCTCTACATGAGATCCATGTCTCTCTGTTCCCATCTCAGCTCACCTCAACATCAGATTCCCACTTCTAGCCCTCTATCAAGCATTTCTCCAACTTCATCACCTCTTCCTTGGAAATCCATTCTCCACTAACCTAGGCTATCCACTCCTGTCCACTGTCATTTCCAGTGTACATTCCAACCTCACTGCATCCCTTATGCTCCTAGCCCATCAAATGGAGATGGGAAAATTTTTAACTGACTTAGACCAATACCTCTGAGAGTTAGCTCATCAAATTAACTCACCAATCATTCTACCAATCCATTCCATTCCCTCCACATTGTCCTCTCCATTTGACAAAGAGGAACTCTGAGTTCTAGAACAAATGGAATATGCCTGGAATGAAGCCTGGCAAAACCATCCCCTCCTCCCCAGTCATCCACAATATCATGAAGCATGCTACCTATGTAACCACCTAGGACACATATGAGTGCAGTGTCCTATGTATCAATGCCCCAATTGTCTTAATTGGCAACCAAGGCATACCCAAGGATGATGTCCTGCACATCAAATCTTTCAGATGGAGGTGGAGAATGTCAAGTTCTGTTGATATTCAGACTGAGGTATACAGGACAAAGTACAGAGATTATATAGTAAGTTGGAGGCAGATTACTAAGATGGAAATGAGATTGGATAGACATGCAACGTGCAAAGATACAAGGTTGACACAGAAGTGAAGGGGTGTCAAAATAAAACAAGAATGGAGAGATGTCAGAGTGACATAGGAATGGAGGTGTTGGAGTGACATAACAATGGAGGTATCAGAGGACAGAGGAACTGAGATGTAAAGATGAAACATAATCAGAGATGTAAGTACAGAAGTGTGGAATGGGTCTGGAGAAGATAAGACAAGACTTAACAAGAATAGTTCAGAGTTGAATTTGGGTCTGGAGGACTGGAGTTTGACTTGGTGGAGTTTGGTATATGATAGTATCCCCCTCTTAGGCTGGAACCCCTGAAGGCCATTAACATGTGACTCTGTTGATTCACATTGGAGTTGAAAATGGAAGTTTGGAAT
>JBBPKJ010001073.1:0-13205 GCA_038089195.1 Brasilioporus rufonigricans | reverse complement strand
CCACACCGGGTTACTTAGATCCCAGTAACTAATACATATACTGTCCGCGGTACTGAGTGTAACCACTCAGTATCGTCTGCCTTTTGGCTTAGCGGCTAAGCGCGGCGGTCTAGTCGTTACACTTAGATACTTGACAGGGGTGGTGAAATTGCATCCGCACCATGCGTAAGTATATCAGATTCTTGGCTATCAATCAGCGTCCGACTTGCACTCAATAGATCATGCCCAGATCACATCTGGCATGCTGCTCACTTGATTTTTGCGTTCCGAGCATGACGTGGCGGAGCTGGAGATTGACAAGGATGGGCGCGAAGAAGACGCAGTAACGTAAGAGTTTGAGCGTTATATCGACTCAAGGACCCGAACATCACTTATTGGCCCACCATCAAACCAGGCAGGATATCGAAACTACCCACTTGACGGAAGTCATCTCCTAGGCTGCAACAGTCGTTCTTAACATCCTCCGATATGCTCGTGCAAAACTCGTATAATACTATATCCACAAGCGTGAAGGTAGGCCCTTCTCTACATTCATCGGGAACGATGCACTCACCTACTCCGAAATTTAAAAGCTTTCTTGTATTCCAGATGATACGACGGGCGTTGAACGCATCATGCTTGCTGCTCAGGGTGACTTGCAACGCCTACTAAGGTGGCGAAACTTTTTAATCGTAACTTATGCCCATCACATTTATGCTGCGTTTGCTTTGACAGCGCGTTCTTTGGACGGCCAATCCACGTGAAATGTATCTATGCAAACACGTCCCCTCGTTTGCACCCCGCTTCGCCCATCTACCCCATCACACAGTCGCGTCAAGTACATCTCATGTGCGCTAATCGTATTGTTTGCGTCGCGACGTCCATTGTCACTATCACCTCTCCTGAAAGCGAACGCCTCTTTCTGGATGACAAGTTTCCCATTGGACAGACCTTCCTGCAGCTCCGTCCTGATCCTCGGTTTAACCTCCTCAATGTTGCGACGTTGACTGTTCGGGGAAGGCGCGAACTACACAGGTTATATACCCTCGAGACCGAAGGTTTCAAGGCGGAGATCTTGGAGGTATTTCCGGACAGGGATATGTTTAGTCGCTGCGAAGACTGGCTTCTCGAAGAGCCAACCGTGGATAGGACATGTGCCAGCGTGGTGGAGCACACTAAACCGGATTGGCACACCGTGCACATAGGTCATGTTGTACAGTGAGTAGAGACACGGGAATTGTTGTCAGAATAACTCGATCCATGCAACTTGGCGATTACGATACCTGGATTATGGACGAAACTTGAGTACTATCAATGAACCCCAAATGCACAATTTCAGCTATTTCTTGAATAACAACACAACTACACATTTTTGTTTCCTCGTATCTACAAGAGTATCTAGCCTAAGCACTCCTCTATCAGCTTGTATAAGTACAGGAACGAAAAATGATGTTTTGAAGTTGCTAGAACAGAATGAATACAACGAAGTCGAAATCCACCCCAAATGCATAATTTCGTCACGCGACGTCACGGCATAGAAGCCGCGTTATAGATCCGACATACTCCGCTTCAAAGTCTAACATTTAGGCCAAGTCCCGAGGCGTGAAAACAATGTACTACTGTTGGTGAGGGGAGTAATTTACATGGTGATGATTAAAATATGGATTATCGTGACAAACAGAAGGATATCGTTCACGAATGAAGCTGGACATCACCACCGGGCAGGTGGGAGTGCCACCGAAAGAGCTTCCCCCATTATGGGTGGTTCCACGGATATGCTCGGATAACCAGGGTCGTGAACCCATGCAGATGTGCGTTGAGCAGAGTCGTAGTGACGAGTTCCACCACTTGTGTGTAGAGGGGGAGTGGTCAAGGGGACGGAATCGACGGAGATACGTGGCTGAGCACCAGTAAATGGGCTTGCACCCTGCGAAGACGGACCAGCAGCGATCTCTAGATGCCGTGCATGAAAATGTGTGAGCCATTTTTGTGATGGGTAGCGGCCAGAGGTCGTATATGAACGGGCGAATGGTCTCCCTGGAGATTGGACGACCGGTCACACCGAGAAGCTGAATCCACTCAATAAGAACTTTCTCTTGGGCATCTGAGAGTAGTCTTTGCTTCTTCCGAGAGTCGCAGAATGACTGGGTGCGCCCATGCACTCTCCTGTGCAACGTCGAGTACTTGTGTTCAATGCCAAACTTCGTCGGTGCACTGAGGAGGTTAGGAGACTCGTTCTGCTTCCAGGGCTCGATGGCTTTCTGGATGAGACTCTCTAGTTCATTACGTGGGATTGAGCCTTCTGGATTGTGGGGTGAAGGACGCTTTCGATGGATTTTTGCCTGCCTTGGCATGTTCGAAGTGTCGACAGCCTAGCGTACCGAAAACGGCCGAAGCGGAGCATGAATCCTGGCATGGCCGTGACACCCCCTATCTGTAGGTTTTGTCACGCTAGAACTGTTGTCGTTGAATAGCATCACACCACAATCGTGTACCAACACTCTGACATCTCAAAAACCTCCAGATGGACCCATTAGGACTTGCCTGGAGTAAATTGTTACATCTCATATACCAGATCGGATTCAGATCTGGCTCGGAGTGGCCGGAAATAGTGTGTCTTGGCTACTCGACATTCCCATTTCCGCGTCCTGTGCTTTCCACAACGCATTTTCTACTGTTCTAAAGGTTGTCTACGTTAAAATACACTCTGCTCTAGATCCCCTAGGTGTCTCTGGATAGAAATAGGTAGAATTGGGTGCTAGGGAGGCAATTGTGCATTTGGGGTTCATTGATAGTAGCGTACGCGCGAGAAAGCATCATTGGATTTCTCTGTGCTAACATTGCATCACCAGGACAAACGACCACCCCGGTGCACTGATAACAGGTACGTATTATTGTAGTCCCTGGCTGTGCCATGGCAATCCGAACGTCCGCGGTGGTGCAACTGGCTACTAAGAGGTTGGCAAGTATCCGGTAAGAACACTAGTACTGGATTGTCCCATCGAGACATACCATCAGCAAAAGTGCCCAGATCTCGCAAGGCCCTAAAAGGCCTTAGAAGCCGGCTACCGTGGCTTTCAAGGTCACGTCACGCCTCTCAAGGTGACCTTGTAAGCCTTGTGTGTGACCATACCCCGGCCTGTACAGTCTTGTAAGGCATTGTAAGGTTCCCCCCTGCCCAGGGAGTATCCACAAACGGCCAATAATACTCGTGGGTGGTAACGCGGCGTACGAAGACGCAGAAGTTGATGGCACCTCTGAGTCACTGATTCTGTAAGCCACCAAGGCGCATGTCGAGGCAGGGACATCAACGCTGTCGAGAGAGCGCACATCGGGGGACACGCTGCGCGGGGTTCAAGTTGGCAACGAGCCGCGTGAACTGGCAAAACTAGACGAATCACCTCATGAAACTGACCACTACCCGGCCCCAAGCTGTTGAACACCTCATACAAAGTGACAAAGTATCCGTGCTCCATAATCTTATTAGTTCGGCACTGGGTGCTTGAGCTAATGCTTCAATGATAAATGACTCCATGAATGGTGCTCGCCCGAGGGAACGTGGAAGTGAGGTAGTGCTGTTCACTTGCCACTGGCAGGACACTGCGATGAGTTAGATTGGACCTCGCATTCCTTCATTGACTCTGACTCGGAGGCAATTGGAGTCTCTGGACCCACTGTAACTCGCTTAGCGCCACACAACGCCGCCGATCCATTTGACTTGTCGTTTCAACTCCGAGGACAGGCCACTCACCATCGATGTCTGTCTCGGAAACCAAGTGGTCCTTTGCACAGAAATTCTATGTGGATTTCAACGCAACCGCCTCCAGTCAGTCCAGTCTCAAGATACACCCTGTCCCTGCAATCTCACCCAACAGTCCGTAGAACTGGCATCCCGGTTGGATGGACTGAAGAGCGGCTCTGATATTCCTTCAGCCTCAATGCAGGCTATAACATCGGATCTCTCTCGTTTGAGCAAAAGCCTTAGTGATGCTACTGGGAGTCTGCCGAGTTATGACCAGAGACAGTGCGAACTCGTAAGTCTCCCGCTGCTCGACAGAACAGTTTCCAGTCATCCTATCGGACAGCAACTCAAGATACTAGAGAAACGTATCGAAGAGCTCCGTGGAGCTTCAATTGGCGCGCCAAAGTTTTCGTTCAAGCGAAAGGCCACGAAACCGAAGCCGTCAACTGAACCTGCATCGGACACTATGCCTCCTCCCACGAAATCGCAGTCTGCCCCGGTGGTGTCTGCAAGGACCTTGACTGGATTCTCTCACCGTTACCTGACCACCCTTGATGTTCGCTGTCCCGACTCCTCAGCGGGAGTTTCGATATTTAATCTTGACAACTGTATCGTGAATCTGCTCATCGGCGACGAAGATCAGACGAACATTACTGCGCTCCATATGCAACGAATTTCTAGATCCGTCGTTTTGATACCACAGATTTCGGGGAGCATTATTCTTTACGACTTGTCAGAATGTGTGATCGTGGTTGGATGTCATCAGGTAATATACCCGTTGATGTTTGTTTTCCGTTACTCTAGACTAACTGTTGTTCCTAGTTCCGCATGCATAACTCGACTAAGGTCGACGTATACCTAGAAAGCGGGTCAGACCCCATCATCGAGCACTGCTCAGGCATCCGATTTGCGTCCTATCCAACTAGTCTTGTGCGTAGAGGGACTCTCCAGGTAGGTTGCTCATCCGTCTTCTGGTTAGAGATCGGGTGACCTTGATGCGTCTGTAATGAACAGGACAGTAAGCATTTCTCAGTGAAGGACTTCTCCCATATTTTACCGACGCCGTCTCCAAACTGGAGCTCACTCCCCGAGGAGAAATGGGAGAAGTCATGGCCTGTCTCTGTCCTCCGAGATCAGGAATTGCGAGCAGAGCTCGAACGTATATTGTCGGCACACCTTTAGCTGTCACAAAGCGGATGTATTTTTTTGTGGTTCGTCGCCCTTCGTGTCTGGTTTGCTTCACGTACATGATTTAACTCGGGAATCATTCGTAATGATTCGTATGTACCCTCATCCCCCCAACACAATATAACAAGTAGCAGCAGCATGTGCCTAGTATTGATCGGCCCTGGCGTAAAAGTTATGGTACGCATCTGGTTCTCACAATCGATGTACGTGCAAGGAGGTACTTTATCAGGTACGATGACACAACGCGCAGAAGTGGTACAAAGGAAGGGACAAATAACAAGCTTTTATGATACAGTTTCCGAGGGAGGGCAATGAAAACGAAATCATCGACCATATCTGCGAGACAAACATTAAACGGAGCTATATGAACAGAAATGGGACCCACTTCTGTAACTCCCATTCACGATTATCCAATGGGCAGACGTTCCTTGTCTTGAGCCACCGTGAGATACAGTGAAAGTGGAAAGCGTGCTAGGACTGGGTCAGCTCCCTATGAGGGCGGCAAGAGATGTACGCACGTTGCAAATGCCCCAAGCCGCGTTGCACTCGTCTGTGGATGCAGAGACCTGGTTTGCCTGACAATCAATGCCTAACGGGGGACAGGTGATTAGATCGAGAAAGTGGCAACAGAGAACGCACAAAGGTCCATGATATGGTTGCGGCAGATGGCACAGTTGTCAACGACGATGTCTGTCGTCGTGTGAGGCATAGCCAGTAGAAGGGGGGTCATCATGCGTACCCCAAGCCCATAGCGCTACAGCATTCCACTAGAGGGGGATCGTAGAAGGAGCTGATAAGGAGCGATGGGGTGCATACCTTTTTGACTTCGAATCTCTTCTTATCCTTTCCGTCCTCCTTTGCGTTCTTTCCAGATCCCGTTGCGGGCGGGTCGACATCCATGTCGTCTGCCATGATAATGGAGTGGTGTTTGTCGCTGTATCGCACGACGACAAAGGACTTTGAAGAGGTCTTACATAAGCGATGGGTTACGGTCACGTGACTCGACGCGACCGCGAGCGAGTCTACCCTAAACTAAACTGGTGTGTTGGTTGAGTTTCGCTGCGCTCCGTGACCGAGCCCGAGCGATCCGTTCTGTATACCCCTTGGCAAATGTACTGACCATGTCTAACTACAGTTCAAGTGCTGACCCAAGGTCCCCCCCGTTTGGGACTGCAACATTTTCATCGTTTACTAACACACAATCACTCTTCTCGCCATCAAGATACTCTTACACGAGCTCTGGTGCGTTTCTCTGCCGTGTAGCGTTCGTCAGGTACGATAGACCACTCCAGATTCAGGGCCATTGGTCTCCTCAGACAGCGAGGGCGCCCCCTCTGATCGGCGCATGCGACGTGTCAATGTCTCGCCCCCCAGATCTGGCGGTTCATACGATTCGTACACCGAAGAAAATTCCATCGAAGAAAGGGCGCAAGTAGAAGCAGCTCTGACCGACCTCGACAATGAGCTCGACAGCACTGAGGACATGCTCACCGAGTGGTCGCGTGGCACCGAACCGTCTTCTTACACTGGTACAACCCCATCATATTCCACTAGTCTCGACACATATTCCATCTATCACCGCGAAGGAAACCGCTTGAGTACGATCTCAGAACGCACAGAGAACGTCCCCTCACGTCCTATCTCCCACCTGCGAGATGGGGCTCGAGCCACGAACCCGACTCCTGAAGGAGTTCGGCATTCCACCCATCGTATCAGTACCGCTCCTCCTAGTCATTTCCATGGTCGTTCTGCGACGGATATGACCTCTGATCGACCTGCTGGGAGAAGAACTGGTGAACTCATCGCTTTTTTCGAAGATCGAGCGACACCCTCTGATACATCTTTCGGTCATTCTCGCACGTCGTCAATGCCAGGAAACCGCGTTCATAGCCCATTCTTCCCGCACAGCCAGTCTACGCCGTACATGAGCAGCACAACTGGTTATGAGTACACCACAGCTGGCTATAGCTCCCGCCCCTCGTCCCCGGAAAAGGGCAAGGCCGGTTCCACCATCTCCTCCGCATCCTCAGATGCCTTGTCGTCTTCATCCCTCTTGGCCCCGCCGACTAGAGGACTAACGGTGACGACTAGTAGGAGTGGTACCCAACTCACTCCCAGCGATTTCGCAAGCACATTTACCAACACTTTTGCGGAGGCAAAGACAGCGACGAGCTCCTCTGCTATTACGCCAACAGTTTCACCATTACGCCGACCACAGACGTCGCCTCGCTCTCCTCTCACTTCTGTCCGAAATATTGTTGCAGCGTGGAAAGAGCGCACACCGGCTCTGGGGAAGACCAAGTCGTCTACAGAATCATCCGTTTCACCGATCGTCAAGCCCGAGGGCGTTTTTGGCCTTCGTAGACGTACTTCACGGGTCGAGAGGGGTCAGCAATCTGCTGCAGAGAATACAGGTGGTGGTCACAACCCGCCCACCACCCCGAAGAGCGTCAGCAGCAACATCATCCCTCCTCCTTTTGATATGACCGAGTTGGGTGCTTACGCACGAGACAGTCGCGAGGTATGTACTTTCCCGCTCTTTGCTTCGCCAGCTCTAACAGAAACGTACAGCCACTCCGCAAGGGTGATCTATGGTACTTGAACGTGCACTCCGGACCCCCGTATTGCTGGCAGCGTTGCGAAGCGTTGTTATACCCACACATGTTACTGTTGTCGTGGATTGCTCCCGGCGGCGGAAGAGGCGTTGTAACGTTGGATTTGCTCAATTGTACTGAAGTACGCTCGGTGCCTTCTCCTAGCCACCCTAGCGCCAGGGAGGATGTCGGGACGCTCGCCGCTCGCTCTCAGATCGCAGAGGGTAATTGCCCTCCGTTAATGGAGCTGCTTTGTCCTTTTCAGCTTCTGTACGGCGACGGTGTCGAGCGGTTGGCTGCAGAAAGCGCAAGAGAGAGAGTCCGCTGGGTCGGTGCCATTTGGTATATCGTTTTTCTTAACTCCTGAAAAAGTTTCGTTATTGACGATCTCGCAGGGAAGCGTTGGATCGCTCTGTTACGCTGCCGAGCCGTTCTGAGCCTGGTTCGCCTACCGGCTCTATCAGAACTATCCGCACGATGACAAGTACCACCAGTGCTTCTGGCTCCGGATCGGCGTTGACTATGTTTGTCCCGCCCCTGCACACGATCCCTAGCCTGTCGGATTTGCACACAATCTCAGACTCCTCAAGCACCGGTTCGTTATCACGTGCTCCGTCGTTCCCTCCGCACCACACGCGTACCACAGATGATGGCGCTGTGTCCAACAAGTCCTACATTTATCCTGGTGATCCCCGTGTTATTGCACCCAGCCGAAGCAGTTCCTTGCGTCGCACAAGCTCGCTTACTGACCTTGACGAAGAGTTCGCTTCCGCAGTCAGTCGAGCCAGGAATGCGAAGCCCGGTCTCGGATTTGGCTTAAGCCTCGTTGGTGGTGTAATTTTGGGCGATGGGTCGCCTGTGACTGTCTCCAGTGGCCCTAGGCTTGGTGGTGAAGTACGCGTCACACCGCCCCCCAGTGGCAAAGTCAAGACGCGTCCCTTGTCTGATGTCTCGGACGACAATTTCTTCTCCGCAGGTTCGAGGACGTCTTCGAGTGAGCCTCGCACAACGACGAATTCGTTTTATACCGTGTCAGATTCTTCTACCTCGTCATCCGACGCGCGCCCGACCACAAGTGGAATCATAACCGACGAGACAGCGCTCGAGTTCACGTCCGGTGGCTCAAACACACAAATCGTTCCTTCGACGCTCTCCTACCGGCGTACCGAATCCAATTCGTACTTAGGTGACTCGCACGACGGCTCGTACACCTACAGCAACTATACCTCGTCTTCCCCGTCTTCGTTGTCCAGGAGCCCAGGAATTCGAAGAAGGCGCTACAGTAGGAGCTACACTTCTGACAAGGAGAACGTGGCTTCGGGCTACACCGCTTCACAGAGTCGCTCCACTCTGAGTAGCTGGACAAGAAGCCGCTCTACTACCCCGACTCCCGCTCCTTCCACTTCGGTCCTGTCCGCTCTCGAGATTCCGGACACCTCAGGTAGTGAGGGGTATGAGACCGCCAATTCCCCGTCGACTGCATCATTCAAGTCATTGCCTTCAATTCCTTCCGAGACCGATTACGCAACTGTCGAGCGGTGTAAAACTGAGGTCTCCAGCGAGTTCCACACGGTGGATCGTTGTGCTTCAGAGGTCTCATCTGAATATGTCACTGCAGAGAAGTGCAAGACAGAAGCTTCGACTGAATTCTACACAGCCGAGAAATGCAAGACGGAGACCGAAACCGAGTTTGTTACGGCGGCGATCTGTGAATGCGAGCGTACGGAGCAATCAGAAACTCATTACGAGACCGCTTCTCTGTGCAAGACGATTCCCTCCGAGGCGAGTACGCCGCGTTCATTGGCCATCGATCTCTCTGTCGAGGGGGCGCCAACACCTCCACCGAAAACCCCCACCGAAGTTTCGTTGCAATCAGAGTCGGACGTCCATCCAGTGATCACCGAGTTCACCCCCGAGTCGGTACCTCTTCCCCCTTCGGAGATCAGTCCAACCATATCGAGCGCTAGTCGGGACCTCGAGCTAGAGCATGTCGAGGTAACAGCAGTTCCTCCATCGTTTATTGTGAGCTCTGGCGACCTCTCAATGTCTCTACCATCAACTGTCGAGTCGAGCTCCGAAGAAGAATCATCCCGGATACCAACTGTATCCAGTACCGAGTCCTCCGAGTTCGTTATGAGCGATCTTCCTGTGAGCGAAGAGAGCCTGCTGTCCCCGGCTCCATTGGCGACCACGGAATCCTCTCCCTCTCCTTCTGTACATCCGTCCCAATGGGCCTCAGAAACCGACGTCTCATACGAGTCGTCACAGCTTCAGCCGACGCCCCTCACCCAGTCGCTCCATATTCACGAAGGGCCTGATACTTCTTTCGAAACATCTTTTATGCGTCCTAGTGTTTCCCCATTAACCAGTTTCGGAAGCCTGACGGCCGTATCGGAAACCATCACTACTTCAGTGGTATCAGCGCCTCTTCTACCGCTCCCAGCCTCGGTCCCGCCACCGCCACCGCCCCCGCAGCCTGTCCCAGTCGCCCAGTCTGTCTCCTCACCTTCTAGCGGCCCGACTCCTCTATCCCTCACGTCTACGGCATCTTCTTCCCTGTCCCGCACTCCATCCACGGTTTCGAGTGTTTCTAGTCTTTCGAGCAGAATCAGTCTGGCAGAGGACGCGGCCGTGTCACTGGCCGATGTTCCTCCTTCTGAAGTATCAACGGAACCTTCCCTCTTGTCGAGCATCAGCTCGGTGCATTTTGTGAGTGCCTCGTCAGCCCATATATTCGATGTTCTCATCGCTTGTAGTCCCCCCAGCCAACGAGAGTCCCACCTCCCGAATCTTCTGTCTCTGACCACTCTCCCATCCAGTCTCGTGCGCCTTCCCCCAGTGTCAGTCTCGAAACACCCCAGACAGATCGACCTTCTATCCGCTCTGAACTAGAGACGGTGCCAACGCAGACACATACCGAGCGCACCGAGGTCATAGCGCATGAAATCGACCGGTTACTTCACCATATTCATGAATTGGATCATCACAGGACGCAGGAATGCCACGAACTCTCCGAAAACGTACGAATTATTCGAGACGAGTTATACGATCTATCCGAATATGTACGCACCCACTTGGTTGAAGCCGAGAGAGTCGTCGTCACAGAACGGCCAGGAGAGCCTTCGACGGTTTCCCGTAGAGACCAGTCTGTGACCGCCGTTGGTATCGCCTCCGAACGTAGGGATCAGTCTGTCGGTGCCATAAGCGTCATCGCCGAGCCCAGAATCGCGCCAGCAGGACCTCGATTCCATCACGGTTTGAGACCAATTCCGCTCTCACCACCACCTGTTAGATCTCCTTCGATTAGTTCAATGAGCTCTTCGATCTCTTTTTTGTCTTCTCACCATTCAGATGATTTTAGTCTTTTGGGTGCGGACGAAGTAGAAATGTCTCCAGCTTCTCCTACCTGGCCATCGGAACCGTCGTCGCCTTCCTTGGATCTTACTCCTTCAATCATCTCATCCTCTGAGCCATCTCCTGGGCCAACACTTTCTCTCACTTCGTCGTCATCTTCCCCTACTCCTCCCCCTTCGTCCCCTACGCCATCTACGCCCTCCACTGAGTCAACGGACTCTAGTGTTACAGCTCGACAGGTGCCGGGAATTACAATGACCACTATCCGTGATATGCTGGCCCAGGTACGGGAACAGACGAGCGCGCTATGGGAAGGACAGACCTCAACCAACGAAATGTTGGACGAGCTTCGACAATCCAGACTTGCACCGCAGGACAACACGGAAGTCCTTGAACGGTTGCACCGCATCGAGACTCTTATTCACACATTGCTCAACGCCCGGCAGGATGCAGTTCAGCGAGATCAACAAGAACAAAGAGATCGCCAGGAAGCCGTGGAGGAAACAGAGACCATTCGGGTCACCGATACGACACGAAGGGTAACAAGACACCCGCCAGAGGGTTCTGTCACGGAGTCGGAGGATTCACAAGCCGATGTAGAAAGCTTGCTTTCCCGTTGGAGGGATATGGTCCGAGGACGGGATCGTATTCCCATTCACGTGCCTGTACCCCATCGAGCTGGTCTTTCTTTGGATGAACAATTGATGGAATTGCTGAATGTACCACCTGCACCAGTTCCCTCGGATATCCAGCCACCGCCCCAGTTGATCCCGTTCGTCTACCAGCCCGCTCCGAGGCCCTCCCGGTCGAGAAGCACGAGTCCAGTATTAAGGCGAGACTCAGCGCCTCCATTCCGTCAACCGATTTGGACTCCAGAAACGTTGCATCCACCTCTCCACCCGCCTCCTCGACGCAGACCACCTCTTACACGCCCGCCAAGGGTACAACAACCGGTACCTGCTGAGACACCGCCTGTTATTCCCGGGTCTATCCCAGACCGCTCTCGAACACCTAGGCCGGAACACGACACTCACGATGTACCCCCATCACGACCGCAACGGAGTCCAGGTCCAGAACGGAGGCCATCAGTACGCACTCCCGGGCCCTTCTTGGTATACTTTCTTCGCTGGCTGCTGAAACGTCATCTGATGCCAATATTAGCCGGGTTCCTTGTATGATCGCCCTCCCACCGCTCCGGGAACCTTGGGAGGAGGAGAACCTCCTCCTGGATCTACTAGCTGGTACCGACGCCGACCTGAGGTATGTGGTTCCCAGTCTTAACGGAGCAGGCTGACATTTGATATTCTTCAGGGAGGTATTATCCCGCCACCCGGTGTGCTTGACGGCCAACCAGGCGCTCAGGCCCAAGGCCCTGGTTATGTTCCAATGCCACCAGGCCCGGTAAGTAATGCGAGCTGTCCCACGAGTGGCAACCGACTGATAAATTAGACCGTTGTTCAATTACCCCTATTCGACACGTTGATGGCAATTTTACGAGTAAGCAACCTGATAAATATTCTCAGGCAGTGATGATAATCTTGACGGTAGGAACACCGGCTTGCACAACTTGCCACAGTGGATCAACAGCGTGAGCTGATGAGGTATATGGCTAATCTCAATGATTGGCTCGCAAGAGATGTGCAAGATCGGCAAGCTGAGTTGCGGGCTGTCACTGCTCGTGTCGACCAGCTAAGGGAGGATTTGGGTCGTCTGGGTGTTGGCGCAGGACCAGGTTGGCACTAATGCCCCAAATTCGACGTAGTTTCAGTACTGATGCCTGACCTTTTGTAGCTATACCTATGCCTCAACCTCAGCCTCAGACAGGGCATCCACCCGGACCTGGTTTCGTTGTCCCGCCACCACCCCCTGTTTTTGGAGGTCCCATACCACCAGTAGTTCCCACTGGTGCAGGGTTCTTCCCGATAGGTGGTCCTCAGGTTCCTGTAATACCTAGGGCCGAAAGGTCACCTAGCACTCCCGTAATTCCTGAAGGTCCTCCATGGGGAATGCCTGACCCGGCACAATACCCGGCGCAATACTCGGGGCCTGTGCTCCCTGGGATGCCTTACGCGGAATATCACCCAACCGGCCCAGCTGAATATGTTCATCCCATTGACGATGGCGATGAGCGGGTAGTACCGTCACCGCCTTCGTCTAGGTCGCGTTCGCCGGTCCCAGTGCCTGGCCATAGGATACTTGTTCAACCCGGGCACGAGTCGAGGAGTTCGACACCTACTCAGGAGTCATATCATCCACCTCGCAGTCCCGGAGTTTTGCCTGTCCAAGTCGGTGATGTACCTCACGTCATACCAGTTGAACCTTCCGTTGGTGGCCTTCGACACACCCCA
>JBBPKJ010001072.1:0-13213 GCA_038089195.1 Brasilioporus rufonigricans | reverse complement strand
TGTTTTATCTTGACACTCTGTCACTCCTGTTTCACCTCCGTACCTTTGCACATTGTATGTCTACCTGATCTCATTTCCACCTTAGTAATCTGCCTCCGATTTACTATATAATCTCTGTATTTCTGTCCTGTATACCTCAGTCTGAATATCAACAGAACTTGATGTTCTCCACCTCCGTCCATTTCTGCTCTACTCCACCAGACTGAACTTGACTCTCCTCGTCTTGTTTGTCGTCCCTCTGACTTGAGTTCATAGTAACTCTCATCTGACCTCCGACCCTCCGACCTCCAAAATCGGGACACTGGACCTATGCAAGGTGCACCATGTTACGACTTATTCTTTTCTTCAATCTCCGATTTACTTTCTCATCTCCGCTTCCTCGCTTTCAGGTCCTGCTGACTAACCTTTATCTTCCGATGTTCGAGTCATGGATTCTCGTTAGTCATTCCCTTTTACTAAATGTCCGATTTCCTTCGCATTCCATTCCATTCTATGCTTGCCCTTAATCTGGTCCATGCGCCGATACAGTACTTATATAAACCTCGCTTTTCCGATCATGTACTTTAGTCTAGTCTCCTCTGAAATCCCATCTCCTTTCCCAGAAGACTCCGCTCTACTTTGAGTGAGCGCTCTAGGAACTTTAACAAGTTCATTCATCTCGATGTCCTTTGAACTAGACCAAAGGACGAATCCTTGACCACAGAGGCTACGTCTATCCCTACCCGGGTTAGCCGTAACACACCACATAAGGTGAAGCCAAGTCCCAGACCAACCAAATATAACAACTCCAGCATTCTGGAGTTACACTCGGGGCACATCAACTGAGTTTGACAACTGGGCAACTTCTCTGGCTTGTTTGCTTTTGTCAAAGAAAAGGGCAGCTTTGTCATACCATTTGATAATCTTGGTGGAAGTGGTATCCATGGAGAAAATTCAAGTCATGAGCCAGGTGGGCAGTCCTGCTGAGAAATATTCAATGAGAATATTATCTTGTTCGCTTAGTTTAGCTAGAGCAGCATGGTTTTGGAATGAAGCAATATATTCAGTGAGGGATGGTTTAAAAATTCAAGAGTCTTGTTGGTAGGTCATTCTGGTGGTGGTGAGCCAGGTGATGGCATTGGATTCTACGTTGTAATGTTTGAAAGCCTTTTTGAAGGCAGTGATGAAGTCGTCATATTTTCCCATAGTGATGGTGGCACCAGAGATAGCAGTGAATCTAAAAGTGTTGGCCCAGGTAAGGGCCACTTCCTTGGTCATGAAAGAAAGGGTGAAGGCAATTCTTTTATCATCATCGTCATAGATTGCTTTGTTGACAGCAAGGTAGAAGGTTATTAAGCCATTGTTTGGCTTTCTGGAAGTTATCATTGAAGGTCTCAGGGGAGTTGAGATGGAGTTTGGTGGGTTTAGTGATAGAAGTCATTGCTGGGGTGATGGATGGTATGATGGGTAACTGGAATGCAGGGTTGCAAGTTACTGGAGTCAGGGAAGGTGGTGTGGGAGATCTGGGGATGGATGCTGACATGGCTAGCTGGTGGGCTAGGTCTAGGTCAAGTTGTTGTTCGGAGGGGGATGGGAGTGGTATGTCCTGATCAGAGGTTGAGGGAGAGCTTTCTTGTTGCTCTTCAGAGTCAGAAGTTTCTGGGAGTGGGATAGAGTCACGATGGATACTCCAGAGCTGGTAATTCAGTGATGGGGTTCGAGGAGGAATGGTGACTGACTAAGATCAGTTGTTGCTGGGTAGAGAGTCTAGTCTTTTGTTATGGCTAACCCAGGTAGGGATAGATGTATCCTCCATTATGATTTCAGAGGATCAAGAGTTCTCCCTTTGGTCTAGTTCAAAGGGCGTCAATGATGATGAACCTTGTAAGGTTTTGAGGAGCACTCACTCAGAGTAGAGTGAAGTCTTCAAGAGAAAGGAATATGGGATTTCTGGAGGAGACCAGACTAGAGTACATGGACGTGGAAATCAGGTTTATATAAGTACAGAGATTGTGCATGGACCAAGTTAAGGGCAGGCATGGAATGAAATGGAATGCGATGGAAATTGGACAATTAGTAAGATGGAATGACTAACAAGAATCCATGACTTGAACATGGAAAGTAAAGATTAGTCAACTGAGGTCAAAGACAATGAAGCGGAGAAGAGGAAATAAGGCAGAGATGGAAAGAGAAGAATAAATCATAACAGACTTGGTGAGACTAAGGTAAAAGTGAAGGAAAAAGTGTAGTAAGGGAACAAAACGTAACATTACCCCCTGTTTAATGTCATGTCCCAAAGCACTGATGAGGGTCTAAAAAGTCCAAAGAGTAGTGTCCAGGAGAGCCAGTGATGTTGGCTAGCCTGACTTCATCCAAATCATCTTCATTATTGAGAGTGGTAGAAGGGGATGGTGGTCACAGGGTGACAGGGCAAGGAGGAGGAACATGAGTGGGGCAATGAGGAGGTTGACCTCCCATGGAGATTCTGGCAGAGCGAGTGGAGTGAGAGGTACCAGAGGAGTTAGAGGTGGATGGTGAGACAGTAGGGAAGTGATAAGGAGAAGGGTGGTGGAGTCCACAAGTATGCTGATTATGACCTGGGGTGAACCATAGGCAAATAGGACATTGGTACCATTGACAATCAGCACATTGGTGTCCAAGTTGATTGCACTAGAAGTACCACTGGTTATACATGGGGTCATTAATGGTGAGGGGACAATTGCCACATGTGCCTGTCCAGGCATTATTGATCCGATTGAAAACCAGCAATTCAGCTGGGTTTAGAGGTGAAGAGGATGCAGATGGGATAGTGAGGATGGCAGGACTAAGAGGGAAGGCAACTGGTGTGTGATTGGCTGCTCCAAGCTCACAAAGGTACCTATCAAGGTCCTTGAGGAATTCTCTGAACTCAAGTTGGTAGGCCATCTAATGAAGGTAATGGATGAGGTTGTTATGGACATTGAGAAGGACATTGTGGATGAGGGTGACCAGGGTGTGGGAGTTTTCTTGAGGGGTGAAGATACAAAGTTGTTCTACCTGTAAAAGAGCTCTATACAGGGTGAAAAGAGGAGAGGAAGGTTCTAAAGACATGGAAATAGGAACAGTGAGATGAGGATTGGTAATGAAATCCTGGATGAGCATGCTATATTCTTCAGTAGGGTTGCCATCATGGCTGGTAAGGCTGTGGAGGGGTACATTGATGGATTCAACAAGAGGTTGGATAGGAGAGGATGGGGTGTTGGTGATATGGATAGGTTCAGTAGGATCTGTAATGGAAGAGACAGTAGAGATGAAAGAGGAGGCATAGAGGTTGGACATGTTAGACATTTCATTTGTGAGTGGTGGTGGTTTGGGTCTGAGGGGAGAAGATGGAGGGGTGTCATCTTTTATAGTCGTTTAAGGTGGCAATGGAATGTTTTAGGTTCCATTCTGGTTCCCATGAGTCATCTTCTGGTGGGTACCATTTCCATTGGATCAGGAAGAGACAGGAGTTCAGGGGTCTGCAGTGTTTTAATATCCACTCGACTTCAAATTCTTCTTTGCCAGCAATAAGGTCAGGTGGTGGTTTTTGGAAATTAGGGCCATAGACGGTGTTCTCACAATAGGGAGACAAGAGGGATGTGTGGAAGACCAGGTGAATCTTCCAATGTTTCGGGAGGTGGAGTTGGAATGTGATGGGAGAAAGGACCTTGGTGATTTCAAAGGGTCCTTCTCATTTGGAGGCAAACTTTGGATTGATGATGGCCCTCTGGAGGTTTTGAGCTTCAAGCCATACCTTTTGCCCTTTGATGAATGGGGTGTACTTTTTGGTGATATGGGCCTTCATGGTTTGTCTATCAAGCTCATGGATGGTGATTTCTTTGGATCAGGTAGCCATAAGTTCCTTGAGTTAGGTGTCTACAGAGGGGAGTTTGGATGGGGAAAGGATAGAAGGGAGTGTTTGAGGTTCATATCCCATCATGAGATAGAAGGGTGATTGGTTGGTTATGGAGTGAGGATGGTGATTGTATACAAATTCAGCATGAGAGAGCTTTTGGAACTAGGAAGTAGGCTCGTTTCCTGTAAAGATCCATAGGTAAGTTTCAATTTCCTGATTGACACATTCTGTTTTGCCATTGGATTGAGGATGATAGGCAGTTGAGAGCAATAAGTCATAACCAAGGATCTTGCTGAGTTCTTTAGCAAATTGTGAGGCGAATTGTGGGCCTCAGTCTGATATAATTTTGTTGTATAAACCAAATCTGGAGTACACTTTGTGGAAAAAGAGGTGAGCTATCCCTTCTGCTGTAACAGTTTTGTTAGTTGGGCATAAAATTACCCCCTTCATAAGGCCATGGTCTGCCATGACCAAAAGAGAATCAAAGCCCTCGGAGACTAGGAGATCAGTGATGAGATCACAGGAGAGCTGTTGGAAAGGTCAGGAGGCTGAGAAAGGGATTGGAGAGAGAGGTGGTATGGTATGGTGAGTGTTAGCCTTGTTTTGTTGGCAGGTGGCACAACCAGAGACATAGTTGTGGATGTAGGTAGTAAGGCCTGGCCACCATAATTCAAAAGCAACTAATTGGTGTGTTTTGAGGACACTGGGGTGTCCAGCCAGTTCATGGTCATGATAGTGGTGGAGGATGAAGTGACAAAGGTTGGTATCAGGTGGCACATAGATTTGTCCTTTGTAGGTGAGGACACCATTGATAAGTTGAAAATCAGCCATGCAAGTCTGGAGTGCTGCCAGAATGTCTTCTTGTTGGAGGTGGAGTTTTTCAAGGACCAGGGGGTCATTTGCTGAGTATTTGGAGATGTGGTTGTGGAGTGTGGTATCAATGACAGAGATGCAGATGTCAGCAGGTAATAAGGTGGTTCCTTCATCATCATTGTTGTCAGTTTGGAGATCCACTCATTGTGATAGGGTGTCAGGTCCAATAAGGAATTTTCCAGGTATGTGGTTTAACTGGATGTCAAAGTCAGATAGGTCTAGGAGTCATCTGGCTTGTCTGCAGTCTAGCTGTTGAAGGATTTTGAAGTATGTAAGGTTTTTGTGATCTGTAAAGATTTGAATGGGAGAGACACCTCCTTGGAGGTAATGTCACCATGTTTTAAGAGCACAGATGATGGCGAGAAGTTCCCTGTCAAAGATGTCATAGTTCCATTTAGCAGGGAAGAAAGATTGGGAGAGGTAAGAGCAAGGGTGCCAATCACTGTTGCAGTCAGTCTGCATGAGTATCACCCCAAATGCAAAGGTGGATGCATCTGTGGCTATAGCAAAAGGTTTGGAGAGATCTGGGAGTAGGAGTACCAGTTGAGAGAGGACTAAAGCAGAGTCAGTTGATACAACAGTATTCTCTTTCTTCATCAGTAAGTTTCTTAAGTCCTCCTGTAGTGGTGATGTCAACATCCATGGCATTTGGATCTTTAGTGGGTCTGGTTTGTTGGAGCAGGGGCAGCCTATAAAAGTTTTGTCTAGGGCATTGGTTGGCCATTTGAATGGCTTCTGAGCATTTGAGTTGGGAGTAGAACACTGCTGCCTTCTCATACCAAGAGGTGACATCAGTGGGTACTTTTTCCATAGCCATGATGTGGTTTGTTAATTGGGTTGGGATCCCCACACTGAAGAAGTTGATCAAGACATGATCTTCAACAGTGTTGGAAAGGATGGCATGGTTTTGGAAGTCAGCTGCATACTACTCCAAAGTGGGAGAGTAGGTGGTGAACCCCTCTTTATCTCTGGGAACATAGATCCTCTGGGTGTGTAGCCAGTTGAGCAATTTTCTGGCTACATCATGAGTTTTGAATGTTTTCTCAAAGAGGTCTTTGAAATCTTTGAACATCCCAAGAGATGGGTTGGTTCTGGAGAGGGCTTTTCTTTGAAAGTTTTCAGCCCATGTGGCTGCAGCTTTTTCCTTCATGAAGGATAGGGCAAATCCCACCTTCTTGTTGTCTGTGTTGTAGACATCTTCATTAATGAGGAGGTATAGGGAAATGTTGGTGAGCCAGCTTTGTGCTTTTTCCAGAGAGCAATCATAATTGGGTGGGGTGGCAAGCCATAGTTCAGTAGGTTTTGAGGAGGACATAGTGGGTGTGATCTGTTGTGGGGTAATAGGTGGTCCATAAGCTCTGATACTGAAAGGTGGTGGAAGGGCAGTTAGTGGGTTTGGGAAAGGGGTTCGCACTGGGATGGTTAACCCAGAGAGTTGTTGACTTAAGGTTTGAGCAGTATTCTGTTGTGCAGTGAAAGGAAGTTCTTTGTCAGAGTCTGAGGATGTTGCAGGATCAGTGGGTGGTTCAGAACTAGAGTCTGCTGGAGGTGGTGTCTGAGCTCTTCTACCCCAGATGTTAGAATGTAGGACTGGTCATCAAGATGTAGTGCTAGAGGGTTGCCAAGGGGGCACTCATGAAGAGGCACCACTTCTTGGACTTCAAGAGGTAGTTAGTATGCAGTACCAACAGTGGGTACTTGCCAAGAGAAGACTCTTGTCTTTTGTTATGCTTGACCTGGGTAGGACCAAGCATAGTCCTGTGTGTGGTAGAGAGTTAACTGAGGGTAAGGTCAATTGACCTTCAAGGGTTGTGTTGCAGTGGAGTGAGGTCAGGTGACCATCTGAGTGTTGAGATACCAAGGTAAGGTCAGGTGACCTTCAGTGGTGCTTATGTAAGCATGCAAAGGTTCAGTTATGACTGACAGAGATTCCTCCTATTGGAGGCAGGGGCTATGTTGGTAGCAACTAGGTGTGGAGTGAGTACCATCAATGGGACTTCCCACTTAAGGGTTGTGGAGGGAAGGAAAAGTGGAAGAGAGTAGATTGCAGGCAGTAGGTGGTGGTACAAAAGAAACAGGAAAGACAAGAGTGAGGAACTACTACTGAGGTTGCTGGGGTTTATATAGTACTAGAGGCTGCTCTAGGGCAGGCGTAGGAAAGGTGTAAGTAAGTAACTGAAAGTAGAGAACAATAGAGTCCAAAAGAAGAGAACAATAGAAAGCTAAAGATAAGTGTGATGGCATTGGATAATGAGTAAGTACCAATGAGTAAGAGCTGATGGCATTGCATGATGACTAAAAGGAAATGAGTAATCAGCCAAGAGAAGTCTGAAGGAAGATTGGCTGATTATGACACATTGGAGATGAATCAAGAAAGAAAGAAAAGAAAGGTTGCTTGGCAAAGTCAAACCAAGGGCTTGGTGAGACTAAGGTAAAAGTGAAGAAAAAAGTGTAGTAAGGGAACAAAACGTAACACTCTTCTCCTGCATTCAAAAGCAATGTGAGATCTGCCTTTGGTGGGGCCATGAAAATTGTCACTGCTCTCATAGATGATGTGGTATCTGCAACAATCTTGGGCACCTTGCTGATGATTGCCTTGGCAGGAATGACAATGACAATGATGTTGTCTCCAATGGCGACATTGATGGACCAGATGGAGTTTAGAAATCTCAAATCAGGGTTTCAAGCTTATGAAGGGGGTAATGTTACAATCATTTACCTTCGTTCCAGTCTCTTCTTAGTTGTCTTTCACCTTGAACACTCATTCCCATTCACCTTTGATTCCTTTTCCTATTTCCTCATTGCCTTCTATTCCAATGATATCATGGTCTATCCTTTCATCTAATCATCCCCTTGGACAATCATCTCCTACAACATTTCTCTCATAACATTGCATATTCTGATCTCCTCATCAGTTGCTAGGCCTTTCCCTCTTGCTGGTTTGATTCCAGTATTCTCACTTAGCTAACTATCTTTGTCATTCTGGTCAGTGTAGTGGCAAGTCCTCCTTTGATTGCATTTATCTCTTGTTCTATCTCTGCTCCAAACTGTATTATAAGAACTAGCTAGACCTGCTCCTGTACTCTCTAGCTAGTTCTGCGTTATTCTACACCCTACTATGCTCACTCTGCATGATCTCTACCTGAACTCTTGCTCTCTAGACATTGAGTCTCTTCATGAGTACCTCCTAGAGTCCAAGGAATATTGTCTTGGGCACAGAAGAGCCCTTCAATGTTACAATTGCCAGCTGTGGAACAAGCAGCAGAATGCCTTGCTGGGATCCACATCGACCTGCTCTCCTCCTTCCTTGCTGAGTACATGGCATGGTATGCTGCTGCTCAAGCAAGCAATGGCCAAGTTGGCCATCCTTCCTGTCCACCATCACCCACTGTTGGCCTTTTTGGCCCCACTGTCCCTCCTTCCATCATCCATTCACCACAACCACAATATGCCCTGTGAGTGCACTTGCTGTACTCATCCTCTCCACTTCACTTCCCCTCTTCCAAGCAAGAGAACAAGGTGGGCAAATCACTCACAAGCAAACCCAAAGCATACAATGGAAATAAGGATGCCTTCATCACTTGGTGGTGAAGTATCAAAGTCTACCTAAAAGGCTTTGACAGTGAGCCATCTAACAGGCAGAAGATACTCATCACCCTGTCATACATGAAAAAGGGTGCTGCTGGGTGATACACAGACCTATTCATTGAGCAGGATAAGGTCAACGCCATGACATGGATGATGTTTGTACAGGATGTCAAGCACCACTTCAAACCCAAGATGGTGCAATGAGATGCGGAACCAAAACTCTTCTGCATCACCTAGCAGAAGGGTCAAATGGTCCAAGATTTCTTT
The DNA here is from genome assembly GCA_038089195.1 of Brasilioporus rufonigricans. Lineage (NCBI taxonomy): Eukaryota > Fungi > Basidiomycota > Agaricomycetes > Boletales > Boletaceae > Brasilioporus > Brasilioporus rufonigricans. Next base: position 4,629 of record JBBPKJ010001072.1, on the reverse strand, counting down.
GTAGAATTCCAGCATCTGATGATCGAAGCTGGATACAACAAACAAGAACAAGGTTTAGGAAGAGTACTTGTCAATTGCATTCAATGAGCAGTCAACAACAACATAGTTGAGTATGTCAAAAGAAATCAACCTGACCTTTGTGCAAGCAACCATCTCATGGTATGGGAAGATGCCCTTATCCATGTGGACAGAATCCTGAAAGAAATTGAAGACTGTTGCTGCCCCTGCCACCAACAACAACCGCCTGCACCATCCACTCCCACTTCCAAGACTACAGCACCATCTGCATCTGTAGCATCCACCTCTTCTGCCCCTATCAAAACTGCTGGAGTCTTCCTGGGCCAAGGCCAGCCCATGGATCTCTCCACTGCCCACACCACTGGCCTGTGCTGCAAATGCAGTGGTGCATGGCCATGCAAGACTCATCCCCCATGCCAATGTCCCCTAAAAATGTGCATGCAATTCATGGGAAAAGACCTCAAATGGGACTGGGTAGATCAGTCCAAGTTTAAAACACAAATGTGTAGTATTGTAAAGGAAATTGGTTTAGGACACAATCAGTAAATAGTCATCGTACTACTGGTCCTGTATTTAGTACATTGAATCAATTCTCTGTGTTACCAATCAATGTGCCTGAAATTGATGAAAACCCTAAGCTGACCTGGGAAGAACCAAAGGTTGTAATGATACTAAAAAGAAAAAAGAGTGATCTACCAAGAAAGAACCCCAAGAGTCCCAAGGTAGAATCATCTGCACTGAGAAAGGACCAAGAGAGCCCCAAGGTGCAGGGGAGAAACTCAAAAAAGATGTGGTTGAACACAGTTGATCCATGGACAATAGAATGGATTAAAGTGACCATTGACAATGCATTGGATGCAACAGGCCTCTCCCACCTCTGTACCTTTGTGCATGAGACAAGGCAAAAGGAGGTGACATGCCAACTGTTGTGACGAATCCAGTTAATGACCAACAAAGATGCACATTTCGTTATTCAGGAAATGCAACATAAACTCTGATATATGAAGAAGAGTGAACATCATGACAATGGTTGCTCCCTCACTGTACTTGCTCATGCTACACTGCCTGATCAATCCACAACAGTAGTACCTGTACTTATTGATTCTGGTTGTACTGGTTTCATGGTAGACAGGAAGTTCATACAAGACAAGGGACTTCACACATATAAACTCCCTTGTCCTCTCCTTGTCTACAACGCTGATGGAACCTTCAATCAAGATGGTCAAATTGAAGAATTTGTCATTCTGCCAATTTCCATTGCCAGACATGACAAAGTCATGACCTTTGCCATAACAACTCTTTCCACTCATCTGCTCTTTCTGGGACATGATTGGTTGAAAATACACAACTCCAAGATCAACTGGAAAGAAGGCAAAATTACCTTCTCATGTGAGGAACATTCTCCAGCACTTGTGGACTGTGATGAAGACAATGATGATGAAGAACAATCTGATTGTCTATTCCATCTTGATGTGGACTCCTATTTATGAAACATATCCACAGATATTGCTGCTGCAGCAAATCTGGCCAAAGGAAAACAGTTCTTCAAGGAACTTGTCCCAAAACACTATCATGAGTACAGAGATATGTTCACCAAGAAGGTCTTTGATGAATTGCCACTGACAAGACCTTGGGATCATGCTGTTGAGCTCTTACCCAGTAATCATACCATTGACTACAAGACATACAACCTTACACTTGTAGAGAAAAAAGAGCTGGATATGTTCCTTGAAGAAAATTTACAATTAGGGAGGATCAGATCCTCCAAATCACCATTCACTTCTGCATTCTTCTTTGTTAAAAAGAAGAATGGTTGCCTTTGTCCCATACAGGATTACCAGAAACTAAATGACATTACCATCAAGAATCAGTATCCATTACCCTTGATCAATGAACTGATCAACAAGCTAAAAGGAGCTTGATACTTCACCAAGCTTGACATTCAATAGGGGTACAATAACATTCAAATGAAAGAAGGCAACAAATGGAAAGCAGTGTTCTGAACCAACAGAGGGCTTTTCAAACCTCTTGTCATATTCTTCAGTTTGACAAACTCACTGGCAACATTCCAAATGATGATGAATCACTTGTTCTGTGATCTCATCAACAAAGGAAAAGTGATGGTGTATATGGATGACATCCTGATCTTTATGCCAACACTAGAGGAACATTGGTGTATAGTCCAAGAAGTACTCCAAATCCTACATGATAATAAGCTTTCATTAAAAGCAGAAAAATGTGACTTTGAACAGACATGCATAGAATATCTTGGACTAATTGTCACAGAAGGACACATGGAAATGGATCTGTTAAAGGTCAAGACAGTTGCCAATTGGCCAGTTCTGACATGTAAAAAAGAAGTACAGGCCTTTTTAGGTTTCCTGAACTTCTATTGTTGTTTTGTCAAGGGATTCACTCACACCACTCAACCCCTGAACACTATCACTTCTGAAAAGAAGGAGTTTGTCTGGTTAATGGAATGTCAGACCACTTATAAGTCATTGAAACATGCTCCAACTACAGCACCAATCCTCCATCTTCCTACTGATACAGGGAAATTCAAAGTTGAAACAGACAGTTCAGAAATCAGTATTGGTGGTATCCTTTCACAGAAACAGAATGGTCTTTTTGTTTCCATTGCCTATCAGTCACAAGGACTGTCTGATTCCAAATGGAACTACCATGCTGCTGACCTGGAAACCCTGGCTATCATCAAGTGCCTCCATGATTGGCAGCATTATCTCCTTGATGCCCATGTCCTTTGAGGTCTTGTCTAACCACTGTAATCTGGAATTCTTCCATAGGCCACAGGATTTATTCCATTGTCAGGCCTGTTGGCAGTTCTTCTTTCAGCAGTTCCATTTCACTATTGCTCATCACCCTAGGAAATCTAACCTGGCGGATCTCTGTCCCGGAGGCCAGACTTTAAGAGGTGGGTGGATTCCAATAACAAAGGTCAAATCCTGTTGCCCAATCATTTTTTTATCAATACCATTGTCCCACCTGTCATGAAAACACATACAACAGCTCTTTCAGTACTGGACTCAGTCACCCAAACAATTAGCAAACTCCAATACAAACAAGAACACTTCGCACAACAAGGCATTGAACACAAACTTCCCACCTGGTCAGAAAAGGATAGTATCCTTTACTGAAACTCTTGTCTCTATGTGCCATGTGATGCCAAGCTCTGCAAGCATTTGATACAAGAACATCATGACCATTCACTAGCAGGACATTCAGGGATCAGATGAACAAGAGATCTCCTTAGTACAAAGTACTACTGGCCTGGTATGTGTAAGGACATAAATCAATATGTCCAAGAATGCAATGCTTGCCAAAAGACAAAACCAAAACAGCAACAGCATGCAACACCTCTTCATCCAAACAAAATCCCTAATGCACCATGGAAGATCATTTCTGTCAATATCATCAGTCCTCTACTGCCTTCTGGAGTTGTTAAGACCAGATCCTCTGGTCCAAGTCCAACTGGAGTTCCAAGGACTGAATGGTGGAGTTAAGGGGTTTGGTGACAAAGGTGGACACAATGTCCAGAGCAGAGATGTTGGAGCAGAGGAGAACATAGTGAGGACATTGGCGCAGGACTTATGTGTTGTGCCCTTAAGCAGGCCCATGTCCTCATATTTCAGAGTGGAGGTCCAACAGGAGATGAGAGGGAAATCAGACAAGGACAGGAGGCTGTCTTAGTTGATATTAGTGCTATTGTATAGCATACAGAAGATGTCCTTAAATATGATCGGAGTAAGGTACAGAGGTTGGAAATGGAACAAGAACATGAAGTAACTATAGGGACAGGGTAAGCAATATGGCAGAGGGGTAGGGAGCTGTCAAGTAAGCTACTGAGGAATGGTTAAGGGTCAGAGAACAAGGATATACATATGTGGATAAGGGTCTGGGCACTGCCAGGATAGGTCTGAGCAGAGGACAAGCTCCAGAACAGAACTCTGAGGGATGATGTGGATAATAGACAGAGGGTGCGGAGGTGGGCAGAGATGGCTGGGGGAGGCATAACAGAGGTTGGAATGATGGATGTGACAGTATCTCTCCTTTAAGGCCAAGCCCTCAAGGCCATAGTAAGCACAGATGTCCAGTCAGAGCCAGTCCAAGGGGGTGGTCAAGCCCCTGTGGAGAGGATGACCAGAAATGGAGGGTAATGATGTAGGTTGCTTACTGGGTGGAGTCTGAAAAATTTTCACCTCAGAGTATAAAAGAGTGGACTTGGTGTCTGAGCAGCTTAGACTGATACCACCACCATCCTCAGTATGTCCAACAAAGAGATCAGGTCCCCTACACTCCCTTCCAGTAAAGACAAAGAGGTCCAGGTGCTCTGGGCAGCACTCACTCAGGTGGAAGAGTACAGCAAGCAGGAACAAGCTGCAAGGCTGTGACATGAAGTGGAGGTGTGTGAGCGGTATGAGGGGGAGGAGAAGGAGTGCAGGGAGCGCAAGGAGGCAGAGTGACAGAGGCATGAGGAAGAGGAGAAGCAGAGGAGTGAGGAGGAGTACTGGAGGAAGGAGATGGAGGCTGTGGAGAGGCGAAAGATGGAGTTGGCACACTGGTGGGAGGAGCAAGAGAAGGAGAAGCAAAAGG